>CAUYQV010113222.1:0-25663 GCA_963574575.1 Galagoides demidoff
CAGTTTGTTGATCCATTCGTGGATTGATGGGCACTTGGGCTTCTTCCATGACCTGGCAATTATGAATTGGGCTGCAATAAACATTCTGATACAAATGTCTTTGTTGTAATGCGATTTTTGGTCATCTGGGAATATACCTAATTGGAATGCTTCTTAATAAAAATGAATCACAGGAGAAATCTTTTTTACCAAAAAAAAAATCACCTGTTCACTTATTAAGTACCTAGTGAGTGCTTACCACAGACCAAGTGTTGGGATTACAGGTGTGAGACTGACAGACACCGTTTCCACTGGTGACAGCCTAGAGGGGGACACATAAATCAGCAAGGCTATGAGAGCACCAGGAGAGACACCTCACCCAGATTTTGGGCCTCCCTGAATGTGAATATCTCTAAATTGCCACCTAGAAAATGAGGGGTCAGTGAAGGGAAGGCACTACTTGTTTTGAGGATGGTGGGGACTTCCCATATGAAAGGGGACAGATGTGCAAAGGCCAGGAGCAAGTGTGATCACAGAAGGTTGAAAATGTTGATGACAGTTCAGGTTAGCCAGACTTTGGGACCTCTTTTCTCAGAACAGGAAGGATTCCAAGGTTAACACCCACACTAGCTTACATGCTTGGATGGGGGGCTGGGGGCATGGAGGGAGGGCATAGTGGTGCCTTAGAAGAGTCGTGCTCAGGGTGGTCATGCCTGGAGGGGCCAACGGACCATATGTGTCATAACCAGGTAAAAATGTCCCACTCTTAAATAACATAAGACTATTAAATCTTAAATAGGTAGGAGAGATTCAAAATCCTTGAGAGGAACTACTGATAAGTTTGTGCCTTATCAATTTTAAACATGCGAGGCTGAGAGGAAGGGATGTTCACTAAAAACTGGGCTGTGAAGAACGAATACTCACTGCCCAAGGAGTCAGTAAAGCAGTTCTGCCAGACTCAGCCCTGTGGACTATCATACCAGGCACATCTCATTTACAGTCTCTCATTCATTTATCCAAACATTTAGAGACCTTTCTATGTGCCATAAAGCACGGTAGAGGCTGGTCACTGAGTTCCCTCTCACCCCCAAGGAACTCAGAGTCTATGAGTGGGGGGACACCAGCAAACACGCAGATTACACTGCTCTGTAATAAGTACAATGCTACAGAGGAGGACTGGACACCTGGAGAGTCCATGGGAGTGACCCCAACTCAGGGGGACAAACACAGGTTTCCTTGAGGTGCCTGAGCAGAGCCCTGAGGGCTGGGCAGTGGGTGATGGACGGAGCAGGGAAAAGCTGTTGCTGGCAGGCAGAGCCGCAGGGTGACAGCCTGGAGCAGCAGCTCACGCAGAGGATGGTGGGTAGCCGTGTGTGGCTAGTGCAGGGCAAGGGTGGAAGGTGGGGGAAAGGTTTCTGGCTGTCAACAGGCAGGCCATGAGGAGGCTTGCATGTCACATTACAGCATGTGCATGAGATGGGAGGAGGAGGAATCTAGGGCAGGCCCTGGGTGACTGTTAATGGGGTCTGATTAGCCAGCGCAGAAATGCAGAGTGGATGGGAGCTAAGAGTGGCTGGATGTAAGGCACCCGTGAGAAATTCAAGAGAAATACCACTGGATTGTATTGATATTTAACTCTACAGGTCAGGACTGGAGAGAGATGGTCACTGCAGCCTCACTGGACATGAGATTGCTCAGGGAGAACACAGTGTGGAAAGACAAGAAGCAGCCCAGAGACGGAGCTCCAGAAAACAGTTAGGTGGCAGATGGAGGTGATGGAGCCAGCCAAAGAGACCTGCAGGGAACTGGTTAAGATATAGGAGAAAAACTAGGATAATGAGGCCCTGAGATCAAGGAAGGGGCAGGGCGATTGATTATCTCGGTCAAGCAGGCTGTGGCTGGACCTTGCTCATTGGATCTAACAATTGGAGGGTGCTCTGAATTTGGCAAGAGTGGATCAGTAATGTGGGGGTGACAGAGAGGAGCCAAAATGAATAAATATGGGTTTTTAGGAAATATGGGCAGGAAAAGAACGCCAGTTCGCTGGCTGGGGTGGAACTTAGGGTCAAAGGACAGTTCCAGGAAGGCGGCGGGATGGGTTGAAAGTGTACTGAGAACATTTGCACATTCAAACTCACACGAATCCGGTGAGTTTTTATGAACACTCTCTGATAGAGCCAGCAGCAACCTGGTTTGAGTGTGACAAGGTGACATGAACAGCCGGGTAGCGAGGATGTAAAGCAAAGGAGCCCTAACCTGGGGAGAAACAGGGGAGGACAGAGGTTTGTTCACTGCGGTGCGGCCTTTAATCCCCTCCCCAGAGAACTGGTGTTCTGCTCTCTGCTCCCCCCTTGCCTGGGCTCTCATCGGCCCCTGATGGGCTTCACACTCATTTCCTTTGTTGTCACTAGACCTAAAAAGCGGCTTCTTTAAGTGGCGGTGAGAGGCCCCAACATTAACACCTTCAGGTCTCACAGGAATCGTCAGAAACTGAAGACGCTCCAGTCAGAAAGTCTGGGGCTGAGGGAGAAAATTGGGAGGGATAGGGAAGGTGGGGCAAGGCGGGGAGAGAGAGGAGAAGACGAGGAAAGAGAAGGGGGAGAGGATGGGGTCAAGGAGAAGTCGCTTTAACTGGAGAGAGAGGGACAGATGGGCAGGAGGAAGGCAGGGAAGAAAGGAAGGAGGTGGGATACCTCAGTTAAAATAGGGAAGGGTCTGAATTAAAACGAAGTTTCTAGAAAATGTAATTTTATTGTACCCAGGAATTTCTCATTTGCTCAGCAAGCGTTGATGGCGTATGTACTCTGGCCCGGGCACTGGCTATTACTCTGCCCCCAGCTGCTTACAGCAGAGAGGCCAGAGAAGCCTGCAACTGGGCATTCCCAAGGGCAAGGGGTGGGTGCGATGCCACCAGCAAGCCGAAACCCCAGGGGAACATCTCATCAACCCACAGGGAGCCTGCCCCTCAGGGAGCCCTCCGTTCTGAGGGCTGAGTGGCAGGAGGAGTCACCAAGGCCCAGCGTGAGTTCTGACAGAACAGAGGGACAGGGCAAAGACAGACCGCCAGGCTTACCAAATGACGGCAAGGGCAACAGATGAGGGTGGGGAAGTAAATAGGGGTCAGATTTAAAAGGGTCCCTTGCCATGTCAGGGGTCTGGGACTTAAAGTCCAGAAGGGTTTTAGATGTGGGAGTATCATGACTGTCTTTACATTTATAAAAGATCATTCTGAGGGGAAAAAAAGACTGCAAACACACACTGAACTCTGGTTATGATATGCATACTTGAATTATTTAAGAAAAAGTATACTGATGTCCCCAACTTACTTTGAAATGCATGAAAAATAAGACTGATGGCTGGATAGGGGCACAGGTGGTTGGCCAGACACGTAAGAAAATATATAATAGAATGGTACTGGCAACATCCATTGTGTGGTGGGTACACAGAAGTCCATTGTAAAGTTCTCTCCACTCTCCTTATGTTTGAAAACATTCATAACAAATACTGAGAAATTAGATCATTCTGGTTTTCCCCTAAATATAGCTCTTGAAAGGGGACAAAGAACCAGTTACAACAGTGGTTCTCAACCTTCCTAATGCCGTGGCTCTTTAATACAGTTCCTGCGGTCCCAACCCACAGGTTGAGAACCGCTGAGTTAGAAGGTTGTGTTGCAGTAAGTGAGACAATAACTGATCGTAAGAGAAAAACAGGGATAAACATTTTGAGTTCAAGAGACACTTAGAAAGTTGAATCAACAGCTTTGGCAATTGGATGGACGTAGAGGGAAGGAAGAGGTAAAAATAAATGTCTGTTTTACCTGCCCTAGTTAGAAACCAATTAAGAGTTTGGACAAGAATAGTCAATAGATTGTGCAATGACAAAGACACCTAAGACCCACCAAGAACTTTGAATCGCTGAAGTCCCCCCCACCTGGTCTCCAACAACACAGATTTCTGTGCTAGTTCTTTGCCTGCTTAGTCTGTTCAAACTCAGGGGGTTTCAGCCCTCCTGACAGGGGGTGGGGAGGACAGTCATGCCTGTGGCCCCAAACCAGCTCTCACCCTCCTTGTCCTCCCTCAGAGCCCTCAGAACACCCCTGTACCTCTTCTCTTGGCAACTTAAGTCTTCTGTTTTGTTGTGGGTTTTTTTTTTTTTTTTTAAGAATAAAATTGTTTTGGATCTGCTCTTTCCAAAGGCAACATCCCCAGCCAGCTTGGGTTTATCAGCTTTCTGTCAAAAAACAGATTTCTCTGGAAGACTCAGTCACAATAAGGCAAAAATGAGCTTTGCTCAAGGGCCATACACTGCCTCTCCTGAGAGCGGATGCTGGTCGGCCTGCTGGTTCCCTGAAAAGCAGCCTGGCTTGGTAATGCGTCCTCCTCCCTCCACCTGCATCTGCGCTGCCTGTAATTTCAGCTCATTTCCTTCAGCTTTGTCCTAGAGCCTGTTAGCAGCTCACTCCTTGTCCTTCTTCCCTCCACATGAAGGACAGTTAATAGAGCGCCCGTTTTCCATTTCTGTAATTACTTTTGTGATTCATTTCTGGGTTCTTGGCCCCTTCACGACACAAGCCACTTTAAAGTTAGTTAAACCCCAGATCTCTTACCTCTTCAAGGCTTACAGCTTCCAATTTCTGAGGAATTGAACAGGACGCAAGAGGCTGTTTCTCGGCCTGCCAAAAGGGCTCGCTTGTGAAGAGACTCATGCTATAGAGATGCCGTTACCATTTGTGATTGGACCCTAAAGAGACTCCTGGCTCTCCTAAGGTGGGGACAAGGGAAGTCGGGCTGGAAACCAGCCCTGTTCCTAGGGAAAGCCAGCACATACCTCCCAACACACACACAATCTGATCATGGCATTTCACTTGAGACCCAGGCAGTATCTACTCCTTCAGTCCTGGAGGTCTAAAGCACCTAGATAGAGAGTCTCACATACTTACATTCAGATCCTATCTCCACCACGCCCAGCGGAGCCTCAGTTTCCCCACAGCTGAAACAAGGAAAGTGCTCACTCTGGGGGTCATTTTGAGATGTCAGACCATATACAAGTAGCACCAGCCCAGCGCCTGGGTCCTTGTCTGAGCTTAATACTCAGTGGCTGTGCTCACCCAGGTGTGGAAAATGTCCTTCTCCAACGAGATGATCAAACATGTCTCGCCCATCAGCTGTGCAGCTGAATGATGCAGGGCGTGCTTCACTTTCTCCAGGGAAAAACGCTCTTAGTGTTTCGTTTTAATTTCCTATCCGTGAAACTTCAGTGTCTTCAGCTACTACTCTTTTGGAGAGGGAACTTGTTATAAAAATTGGCGTTGAAATAGGCCCCTCTTCCACCATGTTTCTTATCTCTGGGACTCTCCCAAGAGTCCTGTCCAAGTTTCCAGTCTCTTCTCAGCTGAGAAAGATAGCCCTGCAGACATGATCACTGCTGAGGACATTTGCAGACTGTCTCACAGGACAGTGGTCCCTACGTGCTAAGAGAAACGATCTGGTGGATCGTGGGGGACTTCCTGTGTTTTGTCTGCTTCGGTTTTCATCATAGTTTAAATTCTTGGATCCCCAAGGCCACACTTCCTCTCTGCACCTGGCTGGGCCTGCTCTGCGGCAAGAACCTGCTCTCCCACGGGCCATGAAAGGACACGGATACTCATTCCATCAGGTGACAGACTGAGGAAGGGCTGTGGAACCGAGAGGGAGGGCGGAAAGGGCTCAGACGAGAGCAGAGTAGAATTAAAAGCAGCGAGATTTACTCTGAGCTCCGTGCAATGACAAATTATTGTTTTTTTTTTTAATGAACTTTCTCATTAATTTTTTTTTCCAAGAACCCCATTACAACTCCCCTTTATAACTGGGAAAAGTGACACTTAAAGAGTTTGAGTAGTTTTCTCAAGGTCAGCCAGTGAGTGAGTAGCAGGACTGAGAGTTGAACCCAGGATCAGACTGAAGAACCCCGGGTCTTACCCAGCATGGAGTCTCTGTTTCTCTGAAGAGACAGACTGTTTGAAACACAAGGGAGGGTGGGAAGCCGGCATTGTTGGGTCAAACTGTTTAACTGGAGTCACCTGGAGTTTGGCTCCTGCACCTGGGCCTAGTAGAAACTAGATCGGGTAATAAATGGGCAGGATCATGGACCTCCCTTCAGACTCACGTTGCTGGAAATGGGAGGGAGCCTCTGGAAGGCTCCTGCCTTCACAGTGAGTATGAGGCGGATGCTAAAGGGGGCAGCATCTTTCCTTTTTTCACCCAAGATACTTGATTCCGTGAAAAATACTCTGAGCTTGAAACAGGTGTCATGGAGAGAGATCAGCCTTAGATTTGGACTCGAGGATGGGCTCTAATGGGGGAGGGGGCTGGGGCCTTCATCCCCAGGATGTCTGAGGCCCAGAACTCAGGCTAGAAGTTTCTAGTTTCATCAGGGTGGGCCCCTGCCAGGCCTTAGGGACAGGGGAGCCATGGGCTCTTGGGTGGTGCAAGCTGGGAGGACCCTGTTTCCTAAGGATTTAGTGAGTGAGGCAGGGGGCTCCTTTATCTTTTTGGCTTTTGTCTCTTTGCATTCCCTCCCATGACCACCATTATCCAGAGCAGAGCTGGAAATATAGCACTCAGCAAAAACCAGAGGAAAGGTCATTCTTGTCTGTGTGATGGAAATGGGCTTTGGATGTGGAAAGCTCCTCCGTGTGACTCATGCCCGGGCATGCCCCTGGCTCTGAGAGTTTGGCTACCCCTGCCTGGTGCTTGGAATGGGTATAAAATCGGTTGGTCTGGAGGAGGCAGAACTACTGCCCTAGAGGAGAGGACTCCGGCTAGAGGCAGCTAAGGAGGGGACACACTTGATTCTCACCTTAGGGTTCGTCTTTGCGTCTATATGGTGGTTGGGAGTAGGGGTGTCAGACCTCTAGGGATTATGCCACCTGCCCTGACATTTTTTTATGCTGCCTCAGGTAGAAGGTCACGGGAGCAGCCAGAGTGTGGCAGTCCCTTGAGGGAAGGAGGTGGGGTTGGGCATCCTCTCCATGGAGTGAGCAGCATGTGTCTCCTCTCTGTAGCAGGCCATGGCACGGTGGTGGCAGCTTCTGCTCGGTTTGTGGACAGTCATGCCTATCTGGGCTGGGGACGAGCTACTCAATGTCTGCATCAATACCAGACCCCACAAGAGAAAGCCCGGCCCGGAAGACGAGCTCTATGACGAGGTGCAGCCTGGGAGTGGACAGGGGGCTTCTTCGGCAGATCAAGGATAGTCAAATAGACAAATGCCAAGATAGTCTCTGGACCCCTCAACCCTGATGTTTCGGTTCCTTGGGGTGGGATTTAAGCAAAGGTAGCTTAAGGGGAGACCATGCCTTTTTGACGCTGTAAGAGCTAAGTGAGTCAAAGTTCTCAGCTCTGGGCTACTTTGGCCACTTGGGAGCAGGGTCAGACGGTGATCCCAGAGGCCCATTGTTGGTTCCGCATGGATTAAAACCAGCCTCCTTACCAACAGGTCCTGGGAAAACATGACCAAAGCAACCCCGTCCCAACTCCTGGGAGAAGCAGAGCTGGCATTTAGCCTATGAGTCCAGTCTCTCCTCCCAATGCAGCCCTGGATTTCCCTGGGTCTCACTGAGGCTCCTCTCCCTGGGAGAAGCAGAGGTAGCATTTAGCCTATGAGTCCCTCCTCCCAATGCAGCCTTGGGTCTCACTGAGGCTCCTCTCCCTGCTGCTTTTCCCACAAAGGCCTCAACTTGTTAGGAGCTGAGACTCCAACAGTTATGTTCCCTCTGTAGAGGGTATTATCAGGGTCCCCCCTGTACAGGGCTTGCTGGCTAAAGGCGTCCCACTTGCTCAGGCCTCCTCTTAGGGGACACTTCCACTCTGCTGCCTTTCTGCCCCAGAAACTCGCCAGCCCCTGCCTCTATTCCCTGTGCCTTTGCTCCTTCCCCCACCTCCAGTGCACACCCTGGAAGGACAACGCCTGCTGCACAGCCAAGACCAGCTGGGAAGCCCACCTGCAGGTGTCTCCACTCTACAACTTCAGCCTGGTTCACTGCGGACTGCTGTTGCCCGGCTGCCTCAAGCACTTCATCCAGGCCATCTGCTTCTATGAGTGCTCTCCAAACCTGGGGCCCTGGATCCGGCCGGTGACAAGCCTGGGGTGGGAGGCAGGGGCTGATCTGTGCCGTGCCTTATCACTAATACTAAGTGCCAGAATGTCCATCCAATCCCAGGCTGCTGTCTCCAGCATGCTAAGAGGAGCAGGCAGTGTTGTCCCCTTCTAGACAAAACCAGAGCCAGACGCCCTGCTGGAGGACAGCTGGTGGGGAGAGTGGGCCGAGGACAACAGTGGGATGAGAGGCTCCCACCAAGGGAGAGTGAGGCCAACCTGAGTTGGAATTCCATCTTCTGTACCTACAAGCTGAACAGCCTGGGACAAACTAATAGCCTCGTTGTCACTTGTAAAATAATGCCTAGAGACTTTGCAAGAGATAATGTACACATGGTACCCAGCACAAGATCCACTGTAGCTATTAGCAGTCTCCAGACCTCTGCTATAACGTTCTGTCTCCTGCTGTGCACGCGCAGGTGGCCCCGAGCAGCCCAGGAGAGCTAGGAGAGGGAGCTGCGGGTATTCCGCTGTGCCGGGAGGACTGCCAGGAGTGGTGGGAGGACTGCAGCTCCTCCTACACCTGCAAAGCCAACTGGCACGTTGGCTGGGACTGGAGCCGGGGTGAGTGGTGGGGCCGGGGTATGCGGCGGGGAGGCTTGGCCGTCACGGAGGGCCGCGCAGTGGAGGTGAGCTGTCCGCACCTGTGCCCACAGGGAGGAACCGTTGCCCGGCAGGAGCCCAGTGCCTCCCCTTCCCCCACTACTTCCCCACACCGGCTGACCTGTGCGAAAAGATTTGGAGCAACCTCTTCAAGGCGAGCCGCGAGCGCCGACACAGTGGGCGATGTCTCCAGAAGTGGTTTCATCCTGCCCAGGGCAACCCCAATGTGGCCGTGGCCCGTCTCTTCGCCAGCCCTGCCCCATCCTGCGAATTCCCCTACATCCTCACCGCCGTCGCTCTGCTTCTGTCGATCCTTTTCTGAGGGCCCATCATCTCCCACTGGCGCTCCTGCACTCCCACTTTCTGTGCACCAGGCCAGGGCCAAGCCGCTTCCCTCCTTGGTCCTCCCCTGACAGCAGCAGCCCAGGCTGGGGCTGGGTGGGACACTGAGGCTGCAACCCCTGGTGCCCGAGCCCTGCGCATTCCTTCCCAGACCCTCTTCTCGGCCCTTCTTGACCTTAGCCAAGGGCCAGGGAGTGTCATGATGACCCATCCCCTCCTGCCTTAGGGATGGGGCTCCGATGGGGCTGCGGGTCCTTCCCATCCACGGCAGAGCTCATGTGACAGACGGGCCTCCCTTCCTGCAAGGATGCCTCCAATAAAATGGCAGACTACCTCTGCGCCTCTTCTGCGTGACTTTCTGTGCCTTTGCTCTGGAGGCCTGTTTCCAAGGTGCACAGAGAGCGCACCTCAGAGTTAGGTTGACACATGCCTACTGGTGATTAACTTCTCAATAACTTGCCGTGCATCCTCACAGCACCTCTCTGAGGGGTACTTTCAACACCCTGTTTTTCAGTAAGTGACATCATACCAGAGAACCAAACCAGGGTGAGGCATGGGGCCACCCAGACCACCAGCTTTATTTTGGGGCCCAAAACTGAAGCAGCTACCTTAGCTGGTTTAAGGGTTCCCTCTTCCTTTTGACCCCTTGCTTTTGCCCCCAGAGCACAACACACTGGTCTGAAATTTTGGAAACCCAAGTTCTAAGCTGGTCTTTCTATTTTCTATACAGCCTTTGGCAATCCTCTGACCTTCCTGTAAGACTGTTTTGGTTTTTCTCTCTGCTGAGAGGAATGAGGTGTTGGACCAGATGATTTTTTTTTTTATTTTTTTTTTTGAGACAGAGCCTCAAGCTATCCCCCTGGGTAGAGTGCCATGGCATCACAGCTCATAGCAACCTCCAACTCCTGGGCTCAAGCGAGTCTCCTGCCTCAGCCTCCCAAGTAGCTGGGACTATAGGCGCCCACCACAACACCCGGCCATTTTTTGGTTGCAGCCATCATTGTTGTTTGGCGGGCCCAGGCTGGGGATTCGAACCCGCTACCTTAGGTGTATGTGGCTGGTGCCTTAGCCGATTGAGCCACAGGCACCGAGCCGGACCAGATGATTTAACTTATAAAAAAGAAGAAGAAAGGAACACCAGCTAGAAAATATTGTATACTTCTCAGGAAGTGCCACATCCGAAGGCAGGAAGGGTTAGAACTGAGCTGAGGAAGGGGCACTGAGCTCTGGAACCTGGAGCCAGGCAGCTTCCAGCATTAGATGGTGCTTTCTTCACAACATTTTTTTTTTCAGGTTAATGTGAAAGTATGAACAACCAGGTCATAATATTCAAGTTTGTTAGGTAGAGTCCTTCTTGCCAAAAGTTGTGCCATACACCACTATGTTGTGCCCATGGAGAGTACCCCAAACCTCCCCTCCCCTCCTTCCCTCTTCCTCTTCCCTAAATCCTCCTCTGTCCAACTTGAATTGAAATGAGTTTTTTTCTCCTCTGTGGGCATGAATTAGATCATCTACTGGATTCATGTTAGTATTGAGTACATTGGATATTAGCTTTTCCATTCTTGTGATACTTAGAAGAATGTGTTTCAACTCCATCCAGGTTAATAGAAAATATGTAAAATCATCATCTTCATTATGACTGAAGACTATTCTATGGTATACATATACCACAGTTTGATGACAGCCATTTAGGTTGTTTCCATGTCTTGGTGATCATAAATTGTGCTGTGATAAACTAAATCTAGTGCAAATGTCCTTGTGATAAAATGACATTTTTTCTTCTGGATAGATGTCTAGTAATGGGATTGTGGGGTCAAATGGAAGATCTAATTTGAGTTCTTTGAGGATTCTCCAAGCTTCTTTCCAAAGAGTATTAGTTTGCAGTCCCACCAACAGTGTAAAAGTATTCTACTCTCTCCACATCTTCCCCAGCATCTGCAACTTTGGGACTTTGTAATGTGGCTAATGGGCTTACATGATAACTCAGGATGGTCTTGATTTGCATTTCTCTGATAATTAGGGATGATGAGCATTTTTTTCATGTTAGCCATTGGTCTGTCTTCCTCATAGAAGGTTCTGTTCATGTCCCTTGCCCAGTGAAATATGGGATTTTTGGCTCTTGATTAATTTGAGTTCTCTATAGATCCTAGTTATCAAACCTTGGTCAAATTGATAGTATCTTTTCTCATTCTGAAGGTTGTCTATTTGCTTTGATTATTGCATCCTTAGCTGTGCAGAAGCATTTCAGTTTAAGTCTCAATTATTTATTTTTGTTGTTGTTGTGATTGCCACTTGCCACTAAAGTCTTCATCATAAAATCTTTCCCCAGGCTGACATCCTCAAGAGTTTTTCTCATACTTTCCTTTAGGATTTTATCATTTCATGTCTTAGATTTAAATATTTTATCCATCTTGACTCATTTTTTATAATGGTCAAAGGTGCAGGTCCAGTGTTAGTCTTTTATATATGGTTATCTAGTTCTCCCAACACCATTTATTGAATAGGGATTCTTTTCTTCAGTGTATGCTTTTGTTTGGTTTATCAAAGATCAGTTGGCTATAAGAGACTGGTTTCATCTCTTCATTTTCTATTCTGTTCCAAAGGTCTATGTCTCTATTTTCGTGCCATTACCATGCTGTTTTGATCACCCTAGACTTACAGCCTAAAGTCTGGTAGAGTGATACTTCTTCTGGCTTTGTTTTAATTACTGAAAATTGCCTTGCCTATATGGGTTTTTTTCTGGTTCCATAGGAGACAAATAACTATTTTTTCTGGTTCTGGTATTATTATTATTATTTTTTATTTGGCCAGGGCTGAGTTTGAACCCACCGCCTCCGGCATATGGGGCCAGCACCCTACCCTTTTGAGCCACAGGCGCTGCCCAGTGGTCCTGGTATTTTAATGGGGATGGCACTGAATCTGTAGATGGCTTTGGGTAGTATAGCCATTGTAACAATGTTGAGTCTTTCCAGCCAGGAGCATGTTTAACCCTTTGTTAATAATGTCTTCTGCTATTTCTTTTCCTGGGGTTTCATAAGAGGTCCTTTTGTAGAGGTCCTTAACCTCTTTTGTTATGTATATTTCTAGGTATTTCATTTTCTTTGAGGCTACTGTGAAGGGAATTATATCGTTGATTAGCTTCTCATCTTGGCTGTTATTGGCATATATAAAGGCTACTGATTTGTACACATTGATTTTATACCCTGAGACGTTACTGTACTTTTTTAAAATCACTTCCAGGAGTCTCATGGTTGAATTTTTGGGGTTTTCTAAGTATAACATATCATCTACAAAGAGTGAAAGTTTGACCTCCTCTGCCCTGGTTCGGATGCCATTTATATCCTTTTCTTGCCTGATGGCATTGGCTAGAACTTTCAGCACTATATTGAATATTAGTGGCAACAAAGGACATCCTTGTCTGGTTCCAGTTCTAAGTGGAAAAGCTTTCAGTTTTACTCCATTCAGTATGGTATTAACTGTGTTTGTTTTGTTTTGTTTTGGTTTGGTTTTTGGTCGCTTCATTCTGGTCAAGTGAACAATACAAGAAGAGGACATTTCAATTCTAAATATATATTCACCTAATTTAAATGCTCCTAGATTTATGAAACAGACCTTGATTGGTCTGAGCAGTATGATATCACATAACGCCATAATAGCTGGGGACTTTAATGCCTGTCTGGCAGAACCAGACAGATCCTCTAAACAGAAACTAAACAAAGATACAAGGGATTTAAATGTGACCCTAGAAAAAATGAGATTAGTAGACATGTACAGAATACACCATCCAAAGCTAATCAATATATGTTCTTTTCAACAGCCTATGAAACATACGTCAGGGGCTTCCACTTCTTATCATTTCTGGATTTAGGTATGAAAACGTTGCAAAAAGTGACTTATCTTTTCTGCCACACATTCACATTTTTGCTCTCTGTTGTGTTAGAATTTCTCAACTTAATCTTCCAATCTTTTTAATTTTAGCAATCCATTTTTAATTTCCAGGAGAGTTTTTATTTCCTTGTTATTTTTCACAGCCCACCGTTTTGGTTTCATAGATGTAATATCTTCTCAGAACTCACCAAAGATCTAATTAGAATGTTTTAAAGCTTGTTTCAAGTCTCTGAAGGTCAATCTGTTCTATTTTCTTTATCTTCTGTATGCTGCTGCTTTTCTCTGACTCTGGTGGCTTCAGGTGTCTGTCCATATTAAAGAATGAAGGGCTGTGTTGATTTTTATAGCTATCTGGTATGGATTCCCTCCATGGTTGTATATGTGGTTATTCTTTCCTCTGAATAGCAAAGCTATTGGTTTGTTCTGTGTATGGGGGGAGGGCTTGTTGATTGGAAATAAATGAAAACCGCCCAAATGAGAACAAGCAAAAGCTATTCAATCAGAACCTGCAAGAGAGTCAGCCACCATCACTTGTAATTGGCAGAGACTCAAAAGCAGGCAGAGTAGTGGGAAAGCTTTAGTGTGGAATAAAGAGAAGCTTCAGATAAGCCCTGATGGGAGCTGTTGACAGGGAAGCAGTAGGCAGGCCACCTGGCAGCAGGACAATCTTATGTGATTGGCTAGGGGAACATATTTGGGTTTTTCAGTTAGTACTTCATTGGAAACAGGGATGAAAATTGGAGAAGGTGGCACTTATTAATGAAATCCTAAGTCTTTGGGGCTGATTGTTAAGGGGTTATGGTTTGGCTTCCTGGGCTAGTTGCCAGAGACAACATTCTGACTTCTACAAAATTGCTTTACAGATGGCAGGCTGGTTTCTGTGTTGGTTACTATAGATAATGGGTTAGAGTTCTATTTTTATGTGTGACCTGGCCATTATTCATCTGTATATGCAGCCTCACAAGCCAGAATAAAGATGGTTCTCTCTGGGATACTAATACCCAAATGTGACACTTCAGCACTACCCAGAATTTTATTTAGTGTTTTGGAGAAGACCCTTTCCAAATTCTCCTATCCCGGGAGTTTAAGTTGAGTGACCTGAGCTCTTGATTTGGGCACAGGACATGAAAGTGAGGGATAAGGACAAAATTTTTCTCTCCCACACACACCTGCCAAATCTGAGTCCTGGGCCTTTCAGGTTCTTCTACTCTGTCTGCTTCTTCCTCTTCCTCTGGCCTCCATGTTCCCTTTGATGTGCTCTCATATGTTTTCCATCTTCTAAATATTTATTGAACTCACTTATTCACTGGTGATTTTCTTCATATGCCCTTAGTAAAGGAACATTTGGAAATAATCATTTTAGTGGGATCCCAGGTATTTGTTCCACCTTCTGTAACCAGTACCTGCAGATTTTTAAGCAATGCAATTATTGGCTCAGCACCTGTAGTTCAGTAGTTAGGGTGCCAGCCACATACACCAGGGCTGGTGGGTTCAAACCCAGGCCAGGCCTGCTTAAGAAAACAACGACAGGGCAGCACCTGTGGCTCAAAGGAGTAGGCACCAGCCCCATATACCAGAGGTGGTGGGTGCAAACCTGGCCCCAGACAAAAAAATAAAAATAAAAATCTGGGAATTGTGGTGGGCACCTGTAGTCCCAGCCACTTGGGAGGCTGAGACAAGAGAATCACTTAAGTCCCGAGAGTTTGAGGTTGCTGTGAGCTGTGGCACCACAGCACTCTACCAAGGACAACATAGTGAGACTCTGTCTCAAAAATAAAAAAAGAAAAAAGAAAAAAAGAAATGCAATTAGTACCTTAAAATGGGAGCAAAAAGAAGACAAGGAGGCTGAGGGCAATATGTAGGATGAATTTTCAGGAGAGAAATCAAATCAGAAAAGCAGATGCTAGGAGCCTAATTGGGAGATTTCTAGGAGGCTTGAAGCCAGACTACAGGAGAGGCCATGGCCCACAAAGGGGGAGATTCAGGAGCTGTTAGGAAGATAAAACCTACAAAAGTTTGGACCATATTTTTATATACTGTGCTGCAAAATATGTGTAAGATGAAATGTGGGGAGAAAGAACTATCACAAAGGAACTGACAGCTTTGGATAACTCAACTCTAATGCTTCTGCTTATTTGGAAGAGGCACTTCCCCTGGGCTGTATTGTATAGGTCTTAGTGAGAGGCAGATAGTAGAGAACATTCCTCTTCAGATACAACCCAGTCACATCCACTGTGGGAACATCAAATCCTACTCAAATCCTTTCTAGCAGAGAATTCTGGAAAGTCCTGGGTGGCAGATGACAAGCAAAAACAAAATAGCCCACTTTGTGTGATGGTGGGGGGTTAATATCCTCCTCCAAGTAACTTTCCTCTGTAATACCTCCTACCAAGCATGGGGGTTGCAGCAGCCTGACAATATTTGTTCCCAGACCACCTCTTTTGTCTGAAAAAGGAGCGGTAAGCACCCCCATTCCTCCCAGTCCACTTCCACTGACATCCTCCACAAAAATGACTGCTTCATTAGGTGTTTCCCAATGTCCCATTTCTTTTGCTATTGGGGGACCAAGACTTGGAAATTATTTTGGTATCCCAGGCTGGTATCTTTCATGTCAGGTCACTCCCACCCCAACTGCCACCCACAGACCTTGAGAGCCCTTGAGCCCTTAGCTTGAGTGTTCAGTCCCTTCTTGTGCCTCAAGGGGGCACTCTTCCTACCAGCACCACCCCGTGCCCTCATTTCCCCTACCCCCTCTGTTTTGCTCATATCCATTTTCAGATTTACTTTCCTATAGAATCAGAAACCACCTTTAGTAGTGCTTTTGACGCAAATAAACCAAATAGAAACATCTGAAGGAAAAGAGAGGGCTTCCCAGGGAGGAGGGGCTGATGGTGGGCAGGATGTCAGCATGGAGTCATCCATCAGATAACTGATCACAGTGAGGACAGGAGGCTGGGTTAGAGACAAGAATTTGGGGCTGTTTTCTAGAAGTGTTACTTGGAGCTTTGGAAGTATATGAGTTGTCTGAAAAAATGTACAGAGAGAAATTAACAGCTTGTGGACACACCTTCAGCTAAGAAGTGACAGATAATGGAGCCAAAAAAGATACAGGGAAGTGGAAGCCAGTGAAAAGAGGAAGAAAGAGCTGTATTTCTAAGGGGCAATGTTAAATTCAGAGTTGCCATCCACATATTAATTCATGCATAAATAGTCACTGAATTCTTACTCTCTGCTGGACACTGTGCTGGTCCCGTGAATGGGAAGACCAAGTATACGAATGAATAATCCAGGCCAGGCACAGTGGCTCATACCTATAATCCTAGCACTCTGGGAGGCAGGTGGATTGCCTGAGATCACAGATTCAAGACCAGCATGAACCAAAGCAAGACCCCATCTCTAAAAAAAAAAAAAAAAAAAAAAAAAATAGCCAGGCCTTGTGGCAGGCGCCTGTACTCCCAGCTATTTGGGAGGCTGAGGCAAGAGAGTCACGTAAGCCCAAAAGTTTGAGGTTGCTGTGAACTATGATGTCACGGCACTCTACCAGAGCTACAAAGTGAGACTCTGTCTCAAAAAATAATAAAAATAAAAATAAATAAAACAAATGAGCAATCCAGGCTATTGATAAAACAGAACTCAGACCACAATCTGTAACAAACAGTTCAAGAAGCAAGCTACTATCCACAGTACATAGTCTAGGAAGCCAAAGAATCACCCCTACAATAATGGACCCCAAATGACCAAAAATTGATTAATAACTGCCAGCTTATTTTTGGTGCCTGCTTCCAACATAGGACCAACCAATCACATGAGATGCCCCGCCTCTAGTTAGGCTATTTACGGCTTACCCTGCCAACAGCCTCTGATCCAGGCAGACCTGAAGCCTTCCTTATCCCCCCCACTCGAATGCTTCCTGTCACTCCTGTCTGCCTTGAATCTTTGCCAGATGCAAGTGATAGTGGCTGACTCCTTTTTAAGCTTTAATTAAATAACCTTTTCTTGCTGTCATTTATAGAAGACCAGGAGGCTGAGGGCAATGTGTAGGATGAATTTTACAAGATGTAATAATGAATAAAGTAAACATCATTTCTGGCCTCAGGGAGCTTATACTGTAATGAGGAATGCAACAATAATACAAGTAGACAACAAAAATTAAAAGGATTACAAATAAGATGACCACTAGAAATGAAACTATCAAGGAACCCAAAGAGGGTTGAGGAGGTGCTAATTTAGATGACATAGCTGTATTTATTTTATTTTATTTTATTTTATTTTTTGAGACAGAGCCTCAAGCTGCCGCCCTGGGTAGAGTGTCATGGCATCACAGCTCACAGCAACCTCCAATTCCTGGGCTCAAGCAAGTCTCCTGCCTCTGCCTCCCAAGTAGCTGAGACTACAGGTGCCTGCCACAATACCCAGCTATTTTTTGATTGCAGCTGTCATTGTTGTTTGGCGGGCCAGGCTGGATTTGAACCTGCCAGCTCAGGTGTATATGGCTGGTGCCTTAGTGGCTTGAGCCACACGCTCCAAGCCAACATAGCTATATTAAAGGAGGAGGTAGCTTGGGAAAACATTTGGAACATTGGGGGGCATGTTTGTAGCATAAATGGAAAGTGCTAGTGGAGATGAAACTAAAAGAAGGCAGAAGAGCTGAGGGCATGTGTTCAAGGGGACTATGTGCCCCAGGGTTGAGGACAAAGACTGGTGGAGGCAGGAAACTTTTCCATTGAGACTGGAGGAGAAGAGAGGAAATTTAAAAAGTCATTTCAGAAATAAAATACTTCAAATATAAACGGTGGACTCAATTAACATTGAAGCTTTGCCACCTGCTGAGAGTTTAGAAGCCTAAACCTCTGGGCCAGTGGGAGCATTCTGGCCACGCTATGCAGCCTGGGAAGCTGCTCCTCACGTCCAGTGTTCCAAATTCACAATCCAGGCCTCTTGTCTAGCTTCAGCCATATGGTAAGTGTAAACTTTCCAAAGGCTCAAAGTCCACTCAAGGGTGAGATTCAAAAAACTGACACAGGATTATTTTCAGGATCAGGACATTTTGTGAATAGAGACTAAAATTTGGCACCAGTAATGAAAAAGGAAAAAACAAATTCATTTCTGCCTTTTCTGAGCTCTGCATCTGTCTGCAGAGACAGGGGATGTAGCTCTGGATCCTAGAACAGCCACTGATGGTAAAACTGATAAAGTCAGGCCCTCCGACTGTGTCATACAGGAGGAACTTAGTACTTACCAGGGTGTAGCTGTGATTAATTAAAAGGATAGCCTGAGAACAAGGAGTAATTTTCCCTGGGAATAGAATCTGACACCTCAGCATAAAGCTCTGGGAAGCTAGATCATAGACAGGAACAAAAAAAGGCAAGCAGAAGGGGCCATTTCTCCTGGAGAGCTAAGTTTAACTTATCCTCTATGAACATAAATCCAATGTGGTCCCCCTATCCCTCCCAGAGCATCAAAATTGCCATAGCAAGAGATTAAATAATCTATATTGCTATGCTTTTACAATTAAGTAAGAGGAATAATATCACCAAGTTCTTAACCCATTTCCTAGTTCAGGAAGGCTCAGAGGTAAAGTAGAAATATTTGTCTTGCATGTGACTTAATAATTCTTTTAAAAAACTGAAAAATTGATGATGTGTAAAAGTAATGAGTATAATGGAAATCTGGGTGAATATTTTCATATTTTAATGAGAACTTTCTAAGGCGGTAGTTATAAGTAAGAGATTAATAGATTTACTAACATTTTTAAAGGAAAGAAAAAAGGAAAGGGGAAGAAAAATTTTTAAACACTATAAACAAAGTTAAAAGATAATGCAAAATAGGAGAAAATAATTGCAACATATACATGCAGATGTTAATATTTTTAATGCAACAAGAGTGTTTTAAAATATGAGTAAAGGATATGTGTAGGTTATCATTCAGAATAAAATTTAAACTCCTGCCTAGCTTTCTGGCCTCAGCTCATAAGAGTTTCTCCTGCCTACCACTCTCCAGCAACCTGGTTCCCAAACAGACTAGGATCTTTTCCATCTTAGAACATTGTCACCTGCTTGTTTCCTAATCCTCTGATGCTTTTACGCCCTATCGTTGACTACCTAGTTTTCTTCACCATTGGGATTTTAGTTCAAATATTACATTTTCAGAGCATTCTGCAATTACCCAACTCCAAGTAATACTCCATCATGTCATCTTGTCCTATTTTTTCATAGTTTATTTCACCATCTGAGATCCTGTGTGCATGTGTGTGCTATATCTCCCTTCCCTCCCATTAGAAGGCAAGCTCCACTAGGGAAGAAACTCATCTCTCTTATCTGTTGCTGTAGAACATGTCCTAGCATGTAGCAGGAGCTCAACAATTCTTTTTTGAATGATTAAAGAATGAATACAGAAAAATGAGAAAACATAGTCAATAAACACTAGTAAAGGTTTTGTTCCATGAGTAATCAAGGAAATGCAAATTAGAACAATGAGAACCTTTTTAACCAATTAGATTGGCAATGATTTTTAGAAAATGTGATACAGTCTGCTTCTGATATAAATTGGCTGACACTTTATGGAAGGTAAATTGGTAAAATGTGTTAAAATTTTAAATTTTCTGGGGCGGCCCCTGTGGCTCAAAGGAGTAGGGTGCCGGTCCCATATGCTGGTAGGTGGCGGGTTCAAAGCCAGCTCTGGCCAAAAACTGCAAAGAAAAAAAAAATTAAATTTTCCAATCTTTGCAATCAATAATTCTACTTTGATAGTTGGGCATTGTGGCTCACATCTATAATCCTAGCACTTTGGGAGGCTGAGGTGAGTGGATTGCTTGGGCTCAGGAGTTGGAGAAAAGCCTGAGCAAGAGTGAGACCCTGTCCCTATCAAAAATAGAACAACTAGCTGGGCATTGTAGTGCACACCTGTAGTCCCAACTACTTGGGAGACTGAGGCAAGAGGATTGTTTGAGGCCAAGAGTTTGAGATTGCGGGGAGCTATGATGGCATGGCACTCTACACAGGGTGACAGAGTGAGACCCTGTCTCAAAAAAAAGAAAGAAAGAAAGAAAGAAATTCTACTTTCTTCTTTCTTGAAAAATCCTATAGAAATGTTATTTATGCTTCAGAATAAAATGATAAACCCATAGATCCAAGAAGCAAAATAGGCAGTTCCCGGAGCTCAATGGGTAGGACACCAGCCACATACACCAAGGGTGGTGGGTTCAAACTCAGCCCAGGCCATCTAAAATCAACAGTGACAACTGCAACAACAACAAAAAGTAGCCAGGCATTGTGGCAAGCGCCTGTAGTCCCAGCTAGTTGGGAGGCTGAAGCAAGAGAATTGCTTAAGCCCAAGAGTTGGAGGTTGCTGTAAGCTGTGATGCCACAGCACTCTACCAAGGGCAAAGGCAACATAGTCAGACTCTGTCTCAAGAAAAAAAAAAGGCAGAATAAATCTTCACCACAAAGAACTGGAAGATAACACCAAACTTAATCATAATCAAATTCTTAAAATCTGTGATAAAGAAAAAATCTTAAAGAAAAAGAAAAAAAATCTTTAAGCAGAAGGGCTAAAAAGGATTTGACACAGAGGAGCAAAATCAAGGATAATACCATATTTCTCATGAAAAAATGCAAATGAGAAGACAGTGGAGTGACATCTTTAAAGTACTAAAAGAAGAAAACTGTCAACCAATAACTCTGTACCCAGAAAAATATCTATCATGAAGTAAATTGGGTTCCTCCAACATTCATAGTATCTTAGAAAGTGACTGAATTTGGAAGATGGAGGTAATTAAGGTAAAACGAGGTCCTGTGAGTAGGGCCTCCTCCTATTTGACAAGGATAGGACACAGACATAGACTGAGGGACAACCATGTGAGGACACAGTGAGAAAATGACCATCGTCAAGCCAAGGAAAGAGGCCTCAGAGGAAACCAAACCTGCCAAATCTTGATCTTGGACTTCCAGCCTCCAGAAGTATCTGTTGTTTAAGCTACCCACTCTGTGGTATTTTGTTATGGCAGTCCCGGTAAACTAATGCAGTATCTTTAAAAAATGAAGACACAATAAAGACTTTCAAGGCATACAAAATCTTAAAAAAAAAAAAATCACTATCAGACTCAGGCAATAAAAAATGTCGAACAGGCAGAAAGAAAATGAGAGCTTAAAAAACAAATCTACACAAAGGAATTAGGAACATTGGATAGATGAACTACATGGGTAGATACACGAGGTGTTAAAAAGCATCTCACTAAAAGATTATTGACTATTTAAACAAAATTATAACAGTGTAGCATGGGGTTTATAGCACGTGTAAAAGTAAAATCTATGACAATCACAGCACAAGAGCTGAGATGGGAGAAATACAAGTATTATATATTATTGCAATGTGCTCATACTATATGTGAATTGGTATAATATGACTTGGGGGTTAAGGTTCTTCCTTCCTTCCTAAGATTGTGATTAAGTTAGAAATCGTATATAATAAAAAATACTAAAACAACATCAACAACAACAACAAAAACCCAAATAGTTGTAACTAATTTTATTTTGCAATTTCTTTTTTTTTTGGCCAGGGCCAGATTTGAACCTGCCACCTCCAGTATATGGAGCTGGTGCCCTACTCACTGAACCACAGGCACCACCCATTGTAACTAATTTTAAATGAGATAAAAATAGATTCATAAAAAATCCAAAAGAAGTCACAGAAAGAGGGAAAAGAAGATGAAATGAATAGAAAACACATATAAAGATCTTAAAACTCACCATACCAATCTTAACTGCTTAAATAACAGAGTTTTAAAACACATGAAGTGAAAACTGATAGAACTGAAAGGAGAACCAGAAAATTCATAATTTTAGTCAGAGAGGCCCATAACCATCCCCTGGCTCAATAAGTGGTGCAACATGTAGGTAGAAAATCAGGATATAGGAGACATGAATGAATTCATGTCTAATGAATTTGACCTAATTGACATTTCTATAATACTCCACTCAAGAATAGGATAATATATATTATTTTCAAGTACACACATAGACTATTTACCAATACAGACCATATTCTGGGTTGCAAGACAAGTTTCTTTTTTTTTTTTGAGACGGAGCCTTAAGCTATCTCCCTGGGTAGAGTGCCATGGCATCACAGCTCATAGCAACCTCCAACTCCTGGGCTCAAGCGAGTCTCCTGCCTCCACCTCTCAAGTAGCTGGGACCACAGGAGCCCACCACAAGGCCCGGCCATTTTTTGGTTGCAGCCATCATTGTTGTTTGGCGGGCCCGGGCTGGGGATTCGAATCCGCCACCTTAGGTGTACGTGGCTGGCGCCTTAGCCAATTGAGCCACAGGCACCAAGCCGCAAGACAAGTTTCAATATGTTCGTAAGAATTCAAGTCATACTAGGTTTATTCTTAGGTCTGCTACACAATAAAATGAGCAATAAATACAAAAAGATCTCTGAAAAATCTACAAGTATTTGAAAATTAAATTAAATACTGTACTTTGAATAATTGATCAAAACATAAACAAAAGAAATATTAGCTATTATTTTATACTAAATAAAAATTAAAACACAAAATATCAAAATATTAAGAGATGCTGCTAAAGCAGTACTTAGAGGGAAATTAATAGCAACAAATGTCTATGTTAGAGAAGAAAAAAGTGTTAATCTAATGAATTCAGATTCTGCTATAAAAAATTATTATTTTTAAATAGAGCAAATTAAATACAAGGGAAGTAGAAGGGAAATTATACTAAAGATCATAGTAAAGATCAATGAAATAGAAAGCAGGAAAAACAATAGAGAAAATCAATAAGATTAAAAGCTGCCACTTTAAAACAAAAACAATGGTTCTTTTACCACAAATAATGCAGACTTTTCTTCAAAACTAAGCCTTTTGGGGTGGCACCTGTGGCTCAAAGGAGTAGGGTGCCAGCCCCATATACCAGAGGTGGTGGGTTCAAACCACCAAAAAAAAAGGTGGTGGGTTCAAGCCGCCAAAAAAAAAGACTAAGCCTTCTCTGCCATTATTAAAATAGGTACAATTTTTTTTATCTATCTATATGCAGAAACTTACATAAGTTTATATGTGCATTTACTCACAATTATGCATTGCCTTCATTTCATTCAATAAAATGTATCATTATTAAACAAATCCTGCATATATATGTATATATGTATGTGTATATATACATATATATTTAAAGCTGTTTCTAAAATAGAACCATAAAATTGACAATTCTCTAGCCAGACAGATCAGAAGAAAAAAAGAAAGGAGACAACCAATATTAGCAATGAGAGAGACAATATCACTTTAGATTCTACAGATGTTAAAATAATAATAAACAACCTGTGCCAATAAATTGAGCAACATAGATGCAATGAATGAATTCTTTAAAAGGCAAAACCCGCCAAAGTTTATTCAAGAAGTAATAGATAATCTGAATTGCCCTATACCTATTAAAGAAACTGAAGTTACAGTTAAAATTATTCCTACAAAGAAAACACTAGGTCCAAATGCTAATTATAAAAAAAAATTTAAGGAAGAAATAGTACTAATTCTACCCAAACCCTTCTGCAAATTTGAAGAAGAAATATATACTTCCCAGTGTATTTATTTTTAATTTAATAACCTTAATCAGCAGTCTTTTATTGAAACATAAAACGCAATGTGAATTAGAGCTCTGAAAGGACCCAAGAAAAGTCAGATTTGATGAAAAAGAAAATGGTAATAGATCCTTATCAAAGTCCCCTGCTACAAGGAAGGAGGGAAGGAGATTCCTGCAAGAAAGAACCACGCTCTGTCCTGGCCACTGTCAACAGCTCACTGGTAAGGAATATTTTCTACATTTCATGAAGGTCATAGTACTATTTCCAGACTGAGGAAAAGTCCACAGCCAGTAGCAATTGTTCATTCCACATCCCGTGGTGGATCCTAGGTCCTTCGTGTCCTACCATTTATGGAAGATCTCCCAGGTGCTGAGTTTTATGCTGGGAATTTCCAACGGTGACATTCTTTCTACCCTCACAACCCCTTCTGTTTTAGGAAACACCCTCAAGTACAATGTAATAAAGCCCCAAGTTTCTTTCACAAGTCAGGAAAAACCAGGAGTTAGACAAGGGAGGACAAACCAACCGTGACGAGATTCAGGTCAGATGCACTCATCAAGGTAGCCCATGTAGCTGGTACCTCCTTTATTCTCTCCCACAAATTTTGTCTCTAATCACTTACCAGAAAGAGAGAAACAGGCAGGAGGAGGTCCTGAAATCCATCTGACCGTCTTCACAAGTGGGCCATGGGTCTAAGTTCCCCCTGGGCTTGGTGGTGGTTCCTCAGCCTAGTGGATGAGCTCTGGTGATCACTCCATTCCTGCTTTCCCACTTTCCCTTCCTCGCATTCTGATGCAGATTCAAGCCAATCTTTACTATCAAAGGCCACATGGAGTCAGAAAAGAGTGATGAAAAAAATTGATTGTCTCACCCTTGATGTGGCTTTTGGTCTTTGAATAACAGAATAAAGCCTTATTGAGTAAACCTTCAAAGATAGGCTATTTCCTAACTCTTTCTTCTCTTTAAGGCTTCAAATACCTTGCCTGACTCTCCCTTCAGAATAAACAATACTTCATTCCCATTTGGGGGCATTAGAGCGCCATAGCTGTAGGCATGTGACTGTTGTGTGGCTTTCTGCCGCCTCCCAGAACTGGTCTCAGCATCTCCAGGTTCTGCTGGGAAGTTCGAGAGTGGGGAGGAGGAGAACACTGGGAGGAGGGGTCGTAGGAGGATGAGAGGTTTCCACTCTGAGCTGTAGTTTTTGTTTTGCAAGGGTACCTGAAATGAAAAATATTTCACAACCTCAAGGATTGCTTTCTTCAGATTCTTGTCTCCAACATGGGCAACTACAAGCTTCCCTCCTTTGGCTTATTTATTAGAAATCAGTAATGCAGGCTACAGACAGAGACACCCCACCCCACCCCCGCCAACCCTTGGTTACAATCCAGAGTTCTCTCCCACAGTCTTGGCAATGAAGAGCTCCATAACTTCATTCTGAACCCAAGTGTATCTTTTGAGCACTGGAGTGAAGGAGAAAGGAATAATTTAGTTCATTCTACCCCTCTCTCCCTAAGGTGGACTAAAGACTACAGTCAACCAGCAATTATTCACAAGGCAACCTACAGAGAATGCTAACTTGCACAGTGGGGAAGGGAAAGATGACTGGTTATTCACCATCTGGGTTGCTGCTCCCACTGCCTCTGCGGGAGCATCCAGAAAAGTGTGACCCCCAGCAAGGTTGGGCTTCCTGGGGTGACCAGCAGGAGGCAGCAGAGCACATGTGAGCAGAGGAAGAGGGCTCTGGGGAAATGGAGAAAAAAACCCAATAAAAAGATCCAATGAGAACAGAGGTTGTTTATTCAAGGGTTCCTATAACAATCAGGTCAGCCACCACCCTTTTGGAAGAGACTCAAAGGCAGGCAGGAGAGTGGGAGAGCTTTTTAGTGAATAAAAAGGTGGGTGAGACAGTGTCGGATACGCTCTGATTGGAGTTTGTGGCACGGGGAAGCTGGAAGCGGGATAATTAGAAATGGAGCAGCTGTGGCTCGGCGCCTGTGGCTCAATCGGCTAAGGCGCCAGCCACGTACACCTAAGGTGGTGGGTTCGAATCCCCAGCCCAGGCCCGCCAACCAACAATAATGGCTGCAACCAAAAAATGGCCAGGCGTTGTGGTGGGCGCCTGTGGTCC
>CAUYQV010113223.1:0-20644 GCA_963574575.1 Galagoides demidoff
GCTTTGGCTGAAAGAGACCAAAGTTCAAGCTTAACCCAAGCACAGCTCCCCCTTTGCCTGCAACCCTTTTGGCATTTGCAAAAGGTTTCACTTACTCTGAGTGTAATTTCCCCTTTCTGTCCATGACCCAGTCCAGATTCTGTTGGATCCTGCAAACTATACAATTTGTTGGTGCCTATTGTGGCACTCCATCATCAGAAATAAAAGCAGCCAGAACATGGATTGAAGGTACATGCCTGCAAGAGGTAGACTTCCTGTCTGTCCTCTGAGAAACCTGAGAAAACCTCTCTCTTTGGCATTTATTGAAACCTAATACAACAGGAGTGGGGACCCACACGCTGGGATCACATGTTTAATGGTTGCTAAGTATTTTTTCTGCCCAGGTTCAATTCCCATTCTGTTGCCCTATGAATGTTAAAAAGTATAACACTAGCTTGCTATCCCATCTTATCTCATGAATGCATGCAGGTGCTTGGGGTTTTGCTTGTCTCCAGGCTGCAAAACATCTCCATGCCAGCTAGGAGACTGTCTTCCTCCCAGAGCCTTCTTCAAGAGCCAGTGGCTGCTTCTATAAGCCTGGTGCTCAGTGTCCCACATGCTCTGCTTTAATACTTTGCAAAGAAACATGATCTCAGCTAAACTGCATTGCTGCATGACAGCAAGGAGCAATAAAGTGTACTTCATTATCCAAGAGGAAATGCAGAAATCAATTAAAATTAACTAAGGAGATGAATTAAGACTTATTATTCTTTCTATGAACATACCATTTGTAAAAATCTCTACAGAGAAAACATTGATAAATTTAAGCTGTCAAAAATAATGCATAGAAAATATTTAAAACTAGAAATTAGAAAGATCAAAAAATTGGATGATTAAAAACAATAGAGCTTAGGGAAGTATGTTTGAATATATTTAGAACAAGACACAGCAAATCAGTGAAACAATTAGGACATAGAAATTATACACTATTAAATTAGCATATAAAGCTAAAGAAGATAATAACATTTAGAAAAATTAGCATATACATTAAGGGGGAATGTCTGTCCCCTTAAAAATGGGTATGTGGTTATCATAGGATAGGTAGCTGATTGATAGAAATATGAAAAAAGATATACCTTTAGAATGTGATAATGTAACAGCAAAGTTATGAATATATGTAAGCATAATTACACAAAACAGGAAATAACAGAGTTGGCTCTGGATGAGAGGTCTCTGTTGTCGCCAGTGTTCCCATATATTCATTAGGAAAGGAAGATTTAGTAACTTGAATTGTCATTTTCATGAGAATTTTATGTTCTTCTTTCTTTTCTAAACTCTTCTCAGAACTCTGTTATGCCGGAGGCCCCACAATGTACTTGCACCTGGGAACAATACTATGATAGTCCTGAAGGTTTATTGCTATACAAGTGAAGCCAGGGCCAATTTCCCTGTAATATCCTTAAGCCAATTTTGAAATAAAGCCTTTCTGAAAGGCTGATCCTCAGAAGTAAAGAGGGAACTGTAACAATATTTAGGATGTTATCCAAATACAGGAGCTTAACTAGGTAGGTTTCCAGATTAGTCTTCCATTGGGTTAGTTAGTTATGTCACCAAAGTGCCATCTCACTAAGGGGACTTTTTGTTTTGATATAAATAGATAAAACACAGTGATGCCACCAAAAAGCAGCTCACATCTGACATAGCCTTTATATAAAAGATGGGAATGAGGAAAAAGCATTAGAATAACATGTAATACTTTTATGGCCATGTTTTAAAATGTAGAAAATGACTATAATTTATGAAAGGGTATTTCTTACATTTTTAACTATATTTGAATTTTTGTTTTCTTTCATTTTTAAGTGCTAAGGTAAAACAAAGCACAACAATTTTAAAATATCACAATATAAATCAGAAGGCATGAAGATAAATGCCTGAGAGTAAGAGCCATAAAAAAGTATTGAATAACATAAAATGAGTGTTTTCTCTTAAAAAAACATGAAGTATATGTTTATAATATAAGCAAGGATGAAGATATAAAAAATATTTTACTATGTAGAATAAAAAAAAGGGAACAAAAGACAGGAAGAGGAAAAAGAAAAACATGGACTAAACCTCAAATGGTTTTTCTCATTGTGAAGTTTCTGCCTCTCTTTAATCCTTCCCACACCTTTCCCTGCTGTGTTCTACATTGTAAGTCAGTTGACCCAGCAGGTTCCATTATAGATACCCATATCTATAAACTTCTGGGTGGCTGTAATCAATAGGGAGTGTGTGCAGAAGACCCCGGATGGGAGAGGTAGAGGTGTCCAGCTGTTACTAGTGGTGACCTCCATCTCTTCTACAAGCAGTTCCCCTCATTCAGTCTTTGTACTAACTATTGCAACACGATAGATCCCAGGTTTCTGGCCACCTCTCTAGGCATCTTTCAGCTAACACAGAGAAAGCTTGATTTAGTGTTTTCATTGTGATGTTACATGAAACATATTGAATTCTGAGGCTGGAGATAAAATCTATATGGAGGTACAGCAGGGCAGAACTAGCATTGACATGTGATTTCTGCACAAATACTTGGAGTTATATTTGTGAAAATTTTGGTAACAAATATGCTATGTTTTCCCTAGATAACAAAGAAAGAACAAAAGCAGAAGATACATAAATGGTGTATTCATATCATGTAAAAGCTAAATGAAATAATGGAAAATTAATTCTCCAATAAAAGAGAAAACAAAAGAAAGACAACAACAAAATGAACCACCACAAAAACACCACACAGTTTTCTTCTATAAGGTTTAACTCTCAACGATTGTGTTTTCCTTAAATATTTTAAGAACTTTTAATATTTCTAATGCAATTTTCAACAAGAGCAAATAGTCTACAGGAGTGGAACATTAAAAATGAATGAAACTGTTTTATACTAAGTACTTCAATATACTTTTTTCTTTAATATTTTGACTATTTTTTCACAAAAAGAACAAAGTCATTTTCTACCTGCAATGATTTTATTATGCTATTCTCTTTCTCTTATCTAGCGTTTATACAACCAGATAAGCAAATGGGAGCTAGAGGTTCTCAAATTAAAAACATAAAGTACTTTGATTCATATGGCTTATATGCCAGATTTGGGGGTCAACTCGGTAAGTCTATCTCATATAAAATGATTTATACATAACCTTGCAATTGTATTATACATTGCAATTAGTGTGTATGTGTATATAGCATAATATATAGAGACGTTATATGTAATTAAGAAGATTTGATGTGATATGCATAATGTGTAGATAAATCCTATGTTATTTTATTTTAAAATTCAGATTAATATGAGGGTGCAAATGATTAGGTTACATTGTTTGTGTTTCAAAGGTAAGGTTAAAGTTGTGGTTGAGGGACTTGAGCCCTTCATCATGGGGGGTATGCTATACACCCTCATAATGTGTCCATCAGGTAAGAGCTTAACAATCCTCCTCCCCTCTCCCCTTTCCCTCTTTAACCCTACCCCTACTTGAATATACTTTTGTTATTCTCTCATATAGGCATGTACTTGTTTTTCTATTAGATTCATTTTATTATTATTGAGAAGATTGAATACTTGTATTTCCATTTTAGTGATACTTTACTGAGAAGAATGTGTTCCAACTTCATCTAAATAAATACAAAAAATATTAAGTCACTATCTTTTAAAAAAACTGAATATTATTCTGTGGTATACATAGTATATCACAGTTTATTAATCCATTCATGAGTTAATGGGCACTTGGGTTGCTTCCATGTCTTGGCAATTGTGAACTAAGCTATAATAAACATTCTAATGCAAATGTTCTTGGGATCAAATGATTTATTTTCTTCTGGTGAGATTCCTAGTAGTGAAATTGCAGGATCAAATGGAATGTCTACATTTAGCTTGTTGAGACTTCTTCATTCTTCTTCCCATAAAATTGGTTTGTAATCCCACCAGCAGTGTAAAAGTGTTCCATTCTCTCCACACTAATATTTGCAGCTTTTAGACTGTGATGTGGGCTATTCTCACTGGGGTAGGTGTTATCTCCTAGGTCTTGATTTGCGTTTCTCTGATGATTCTGTATTATCATTTTTATTAAAAATCATAGAATACATATAGATGCAAAGATAAAAGAAACAAGTATATTAAACCACCACCACATAGGAGAAAAACTAGACTATCTTGACCCAGAAGCCCCATGCATGCCCCTCTTGATTCTACACTTCCATGGCTTCTGCTACAGTTTGGTTTGTTTGACCCTTCCAGATTTCATGTGGAAATTTGATTTCCAGTGTTGGGTAGAGTCTAATGAGAGGTGTTTTTGTCATAGGGGCAGATCCTTCATAAAAGGCTTGATGCCATTTTCACAATAATTTCACTCTCTCACCTTGTGATCTCTGCTCATGCTGGCCCCTCCTCACATTCTGTTATGACTAGAAGCATTTGGATTCCCTCACCAGAAGGAGTTGCTGCTCCAAGACTCTTTTATGGCAGCCAGCAGCAGAACCACAAGTCAAGCAATCCAGTTTTCTTTATAAAAATTACACAGCCTGGGCGGCATCGTGGCTCAAAGGAGTAGGGCACCGGCCCCATATTTCAGAGGTGGCAGGTTCAAACCAAGCCATGGCCAAAAACTGCAAAAAAAAAAAAAAAAAAAAAATTACACAGCCTCACGTATCCCTTTATAGGAACACAAATAGATAAAGACAATTCTTTCCTGAATAAGTCTACGCAAACTAATCACAATACCCAAGGTCCTCCTCAACTATGCCACAGAGTCATTCAGAAAACAAGTCTCCTTCCAAGGGAACTTCTACCAAATCTTAAAGTCTTGGAATCTTCTCACATGCCTTCTTCATTTGGCAGGTAGACAAGTGAAGTAAGACTGCAGGAACCATAGTGAAACAGGTTTTATGAGTTAAAAGATAATTCATGACATAGCAATGTAACAGGGTATCAGGAACTACCTGAGAGCACTGGAGTTGTAGTCTAGCCTCAATCAGAAGAAAAACAAAAAATATCTGGTGAACCTCCAGTATTGTCATTACATTCCTGGTCCCTGCTCCCACTATACTAAAGTAAGCATTAATTATCACCTCATATTTCTTTGTAAGTTTTTAATACCCACATAGGTGTCCCTTAATGCACACACATATATTGTTGAGCTTTGTTTTCTAATTTATTTGCATTGATGAAAAAATTCCATATGTATATTTATGATATGTCACGCAATGGAATGGCTTAATCAAGCTAATTAACACATTTGTTACCTGACATCCTCATGATAGTGACCATAGTTAATGGTCACTATATGGTATACATAGACTATATGGTATACTTGGTATGCAAGATTATTTTTTTCTCCATGTTATATTTTTGGATTAATTAATTATTCTGTATGGCACAGAGCATATTTATTTAACCTGCTATTAATGAGCACTTTGCTTGATTCTTCATTTGATATTATGAACAATGTTTGAGTATTATTTTATGTATCTTCTGCTATACATGTGCAAGAGTTGCCCAATGGTATATAGCTACTACTAAAACTCTTTTGTCATAGAGCATGCACATACTGATTTTTTCAGTTAGTACCAAAATGTTTTCAAATCCGTTAATGCTTCCAGCAATAAATGAGCATCAATTCACACACTCACAGATGTCTTACATTGTTAGTCTTCAATTATTTGATGTTTTCAATCTAGGACATGAAAATATATTGAGTGTAATCACTAGTCTAACAAATATTTAATGTGTACCTACTATGTAGCAAATATTATTGATCTGGGGATCTATCAGTTAACAAAATAGGCTAGCCAGGTACTCGAAGTTTGTGGTCTTATGAGAAGGGATAAAAAATAAGCATATATTAAATAAATAGTTGCTATAGAAAAAATATAAAATAAAATTGAAGAGAAGGAAATAAACAAAAACAGGATGAAAGCAGACTAAATACTAGAGTGTATGGGTTCAATTCTAAATGGTTTGGTCTTCAGAGGATTGTCAAGAAGGTGAATTTATTGGAGGCATTGAATTTGGCCATGTGACAGGTAGAAAAAGAAAGTATCTCTTTTTACACAAGTATTTGTATGCATTCCTAAGATTTTTTAAATAAAGAGTATGGCTTTATTTCATTTTAAATATTTATTTTTTATATATTAGAATATAACTGCATTGAAATATATATATATATATTTTATTGAGTATATCTCTAAAGTCTTTACTAAATCAATGTATGAATCCTAATGGTTTATAAATTAATTTCATTTTTGTACATACACATTCATGTCATTAAAAAAACCCTTTTTCTTCAGCATTTCCAGCATTATAAAGGAATAATAATTAACTTAAAGACAGTAGACGTTCTTATATTTCCAAACTCAAGAAGAGAACATTTAATACTTCATCATTTCTTTTCATTATTGTTATTGTTATTGCTGTTGACATATATTAGGTTGAGGGACTTTCCTTCTATTCCCACTTTGCTTAGCAGGATTTTTTTTCATGAATTGAGATTGATTTTATGAAATATTTTTGTACATTTACTATATGATGGTGTAAGGCATTTATTTTCTTAATGTATTAAACTCCTTTAATTGATTTTCAAGTGTGCATTCATGGAATAAATCCATCTGAGTCATAATAGATTATTCTTTTTGCCTTTCACCTAGTAATATTTTATTTAGGGTTTTTCCATTAGGTTCATGAGAATCATTGCCCAGTAATTTTCCTTTTAATATCTTTATCAGGAGTTTTGCATCAGATTCCATTCATTTAGCCTTATAAAACTTGTTGGAGAATATTTTCTCTTTTTTCTCCACTAGAAGATGTTTAAAATTGGTATTCCTTCTTCCTTGAATTTTTGGGAAAAATCATGAAGGAAAATATTGGTGGCTGTATGTTTTTATTTTTTTGCTTATTCTTTTTTTTTTTAATGGAAAGTTTTACAATAATGTGATTCTTTTTTCCAAGCTTCATTTTTTAAAATAGATATGGACAATTTAAATTTTCTATTGCTCTTCTGTCAGCTTTGTAATGTTGCATTTTGAGAATTTTGCCTTATGTATACATTTTCAAATTTGTTAGCATATATTGTCTTACCTATTACATGTCTACAAATTCTTTTCTGGTGTCCACTTTTCCATTTATTGATTGATTGACTGATACAGAGTCTCACTTTGTTGGCCTTGGGACAGTGTCATGGCCTCATAGCTCATAGCAATTTCAAACTTTTGGGCTCAAGTGACCCTTTTGCCTCAGCCTCCTGAGGAACTGGGGCTACAGGCTCCTGCTACAATGCCCGGCTAGTTTATTAGAGGCAGGATCTTGCTCTTGCTCAGGCTGGTCTCAGACTCCTGAGTTCAGGCAATCCAGCTACCTTGGCCTCCCTGAGTACTAGTATTGCAGCTGTGAGCCACTGACCCCTGCCCTCTTTTTCTTATTATTTAGCATTTTTTTCCTTTTTTTCTTTTTCTACTTAGAAGTTTTTCTATCTTATTAATGTTAATAACATTTTGCCTTTGTGGATTTTTTCTATTGAACATGGTTTCTCTATTTTATTGATATCCACTCTAACCTATATTTTCACTTTCTGTCTACTTTATTTGTTTTTTATTAAGTATCTTTTAAAAAATCTTTTCTGATATTAAAAGCTTTGGTCATTCATTGTCAGTATTCTCCTCTAATATATGCATATTGTGATAAGCACTATTTCACCTACATTCCAAGATGAAGGATTTGGCCTATTTTTATAATCATTCAATTCAAAATATTATTGAATTTTGATTGTTTCTGACACCACACCTTGGATATTTTGAAGTGTGCTTCTGTATTTGCAAATACTTGAGAAGTTTCTATTTATCTTTCTGGTACTTATTTCTATACTGATTTCACTGTAATGAGGGATTATAATCCTTTGTTTGTCTTTTTGAAATCAGTTGAGAGTTGTTTTCTGTTCAGATGTCTGGTCAATTTAGTGAAATACCCCTTATGTACTCAAAAAGAATATTTTTTTTGCAGTTGTTGGGATAATGTTTTATATGTGTCAATAAGGTCAAATTGATTAAGTAGGTTGTTTAGGTATTTTCTTGTAACTAATTATTTCTTACTCACTTGTTTTACCAGGTATGAAGGAAAAATGTGTAAAATATACCCAATTATAATGGAGCTTTCACCCTTTTTAGTTCTATTGTCTTTTACTTTATATATTTATAAAATCATGTTATTTCATACTATTAATTTAAGGTTGTCCTATATTCCTATCAAAATGAACTCTTCTGTAATATGAAAGAGAAGGAAAGTGCCTAGGTTTAGTCAGTGGATGGTAGGTAAAGGGCTCCTATAGATAACTGGAAGAAAGGTGGCTTTCCTGGGAGTGAAATTAGAGCTCTTCAAGGATTCTGACAAGAGAGTAACAAGAGATGGCCATTGCAAATAATGAATCGTATCTCTGTGTAGAAAATAAACTGTAGCACAGCAAGGAGGAAACTCTTAAAGGATATGTTGTTTTCTAAGGGAAAGAGGTGAGAGAAGTGATTGAATTCTGCATATATATTAGAGGAGAAACAAGAAGATATCTATATGGATATAGGGATGAAGGGCTAGTGAGACCAAGAAATGAACCAAGACAGCTTCCAATATTTTTGATGTTATAAATAAAAAGAATGGACTTCTTCTCAACTGTGATGAGGACAGATTCAAATGGGGCAATGGTGAAGCATGCTATCAAATGCATTGCCATAGTGCTGTCTAGCTGATTATCTAAAAAAGAAGTTGGACTTGTATGAACATAACTTTAAAAGTTATTATTATTTTACATTTTAAGTGACAAATATAGATTTTTACAAAAAAGCCTCTAGTGCGGATTTAGTACACCATAGATTTGAACTTTCATTTTTTTTTTTAACTAAATAAGGTAGTTTTAATAATTCAGAAGGTAAGCAGATTAGTTATTTTAGATTTTGGGTTTTCAGAGATTCGTTTCTGTATGTGAAAATGACAATAACAAAATGCTTATTCTTACTTTTGTTTATGTTTCTATGAGCTTTATTCTGTCCTTTATCAATTTAAATAATCCTAGATCTGATTTTTCTCAAGCCATCACAGTTTAAATTTACCCTCATATATTTAGCATAATGCCATATGACTACAAATGACACCTTCCTCTAATTTGAGTAAGACACATTTTATTTCCTACTGTGTTTTAACAGTAGTGTCTCTCATTTTTAAAAAAAATTCCTGGAATGTTATATAATGGATTCTAATTCTGTGACACTTCCTTGGGCTAAATTGCTTCATTTCCATCAAGGCAAAAGCTTCCTCTGGGTCACCAACTAATTATTCCACTCCTTTGTGTCTAGCCCCAAATGAAGCTTTGGAGCCTCTAAAAATTTTTAATATAATTTTCAAAGACATACACATAATGAAAGGCATTTTAACACTGATAACAGGAAGAGAACTTCTATAATGAGAAAACCATCCTATGTAATGATAGTATCAAAATTTTACTCCTGCTGTTTTTTTCTTTATCTACTAACTGTTGTCTCAAGAGGAGGCTGGAGGAAAAAAGATAAATTAGAAATTCTAAATAAAAGTAAAAAATTTTACAAATGAGTAAGGCATGTAATCATTGAAATTCTACTGTATCTGTTATATGGTTCAGCTAGAATAAAACTGTCCTCAGGAATTAAAAATTTCTATCACCTAAACATAATTATTAGAATGAATTATACTTTTCATTTGCTATCAGTGTAGGCTGACCTAACTCTTTATTGGCGAAATGCAGGTTAAGTTATGTATATTATTCCCAGAAATTTTACCAGCTGTAGTATAACTATTCTATCTTTATATTTTTAGTTAGTGGTTTGAAATTAGTCCCTACATATTCTGTCCCAGACCTGTGATGGTAAATTAGTGTTCTCAGTGCAATTTAGTCCCTCTTCCTAGATTTTGTGTATACCCAATAATTGCTGTGGAAAAATGAGTAATTTTTCAGTTACTATCACTTTCCTAGGGACTGACTAAGATACCAGATTTTTTCTCACTTTGTGCATGCCAGATGTGAGTAGATAGATAGCATACAGATAGCATCTCTGAGAAGCCAGAAGCTTTACCTACTTAGGAATTTCCGCAAAAAGTTCCCATGTCATCTGGCCCCCTACATTTTTTTCTTATATGCTTCTACTATCTGCTCTTCTTTCTAAGGTAGTAGAAAGTCAGTAGGAATAAAACCAAGACTATAAAAAATAGCTACCCTGCCTTCCATGATTCCTTTGCCTTATAGATCAAGAAGGGCCTAGCGTAAGAAATTTTGTGTCTTTCAAACCATATAACTCTTCCTCCCTAGGGAAAAACATTTATGGCCTACCCGTTGTAAATAGAGAAGATTTAGTCCAAGTATGATAGAAACTTTGAATCCTTTGGACTTGGCTTTTATGTGATAGGAGTTTTATAAGATATTTTCCGTTAGTAAAACTGGCTTTAAATTCTGTTGTGTTTGGTGACAATCCCATTTGGAATGTCAAAAATTTAATACCAAATACTTTTATTTCTATTATTTTTTCCATCAAATTACTCATCTTACCTTCCGTATGATTTGTGGCAGTTCAGGTCCACTGGAGTAAGGATGTCATGCAAAATAGTGTGTAAAATAGAAAAACCTAAATATAATTAAAACAAAAAAAAAGTTTCTCCTTGCTCATTACTTAAGAACATTCCTTTCATTGAGACATGGTTATTCTTTAGCGTTAAGTTAATATATTTTGTCTTAATCAAGGAAAATTTATTAAGAGACAACAATATTTTGAGAAGTCTTATTCACAGATGGCCTCATTAGTGTACAATAGTGACTCCCTTTACTGTGAGTGCTATAGGAATAGGTTGGTGACATCCTCAATCTGCTCAATCTTCATTCCTCAATGAGCATGAGCTCTGCAGACAGACTGAGCTCTTTGCCCAGAAATATTCATTTTATTTCCTCCTGTGACCTGGAATTTGGTATAGGTTAATGATATCCAGAAACTTGCACTTCTGTGCCACCCCCTGGATAGCCACCATGGTCCCCTATAGCAAGGATCCCTCTCAGCTTTCACCTTCATCTCACTAGTTAAAGAAGATAATTTCTTTGCCAGAGAGGTCAACAATATGGAAAAAAATATCACTGAAGAATGAAAAAATGTGGCGGACACTGATGTATTTTCCGCTTCAGTCACCTGAGATACATGCTGATGACCTGTTTTTATTTTCCTTCCCTTTCAGAGGTTCCATTTCTGTGGTGGTCTCCAGACTCTGCCCCCAGGAAGAATATATAACATGAAATTAGATTAACAATAGTTTTCCTTCTAAATTCTCTAACAATAGAATAACAACATGTTTGTAGAAGACTAATTAGTATATACAAAGACCTTAGATATTATCATATCAAGCTATGTAAGGATTTTGAGATTTATCCAACTTTCCTTCTTGTCCTAAAAAAGGAAAGAAAGAAAAAAGGCATGAGCACTAGGAAAAGCTGAGGCAATATAAGAATGCATTACAGATAAAATGGAAATTCTAACATTATTGAAATTAAAAGTAATTTTATCTTTAGATAGAACATAGGAAAAAGGAGTGATGTATGTTTAATTTACAGGTACAAGTAAGTTAAGAATGCTACAAAGCTTTTGCTACAAAGCTCAAAATTAATTTTCAATGATAAATTGGAATGTTAAGAAAATCAATGTTTTTAGCTTATTTTGAAAGGAAAAAAATTTAGGATGAGAAATATAAACTGAAATATGTCATAATTTTCAATTATAACCATACAATTGTTAAATACAAGTATATTCATAGGAACATAAACAGAAATTCACATGCTTATTTTGGGTTATCTTGGGCCATTATAATTTTAGAAACTATGCATTCATTTGATAGAGTAATTAGTAAGAAAAGTTGATGTCAAAGAATACAAATGACTGAGATAATAATAAAATGTATTCACTGTTCTGAAACAAAGAAAGTGACCCAGGTCAAGAGATTAAAAAACAAATTGAAAGCATTATTTGTTGAAATAAAGAGAATGCCAGTAATTTAAAAGAGATATGAGCAAAACAAAGATGAGACTCAGTTCATAAGATATTTATTACCTACACAATCGTATGTAATATTAAAAACAAAAATAAAATTATTTTTAAATAAGGATTTGGAGTTGAAATATTATATGATTATTTTAAAAATAAAAAATACAGGGGGGTGTCTGTGGCTCAAATGAGTAGGGCACTGGCCGTATCTACCGGAGGTGGTGGGTTCAAATTTGGCCCTGGCCAAAATATGCAAAAAAAAAAAAAAAAGCAAGAAAACTTCAAAAGATACATCTAACATGGAAAATAAAAAAGATTTATAATAATTGACAAAGGAAATTGTAAGTAAAAGTATGTTATGTATCTGATTAGTATTTATTATATTGCAGAACTATGAGATTTACTTGTACAATTCTAGTTAAATGAGAAAGTACAGAATATGACTGCTTTCAGGATTATTTAAACAAAAGGAATGATAGATTAGAATGCTTGGTGGAATATTAAGTTACCTACTAAAAAATGTGAAATAGCTACTACTATTAGTTATATACTTCAAAAAGTTTATCAAATTGTAGCACATAATGAATGGGTATATGTAAAAATAAAAAAGGAAAATAAAATATAACAAAAAGAAAAAAATAAAGAACACTTGAGAATTGTTTGACTTATGTTTCCTACTGTTCAAATAAAATGATAAGTGACTCATAAATGATGACTATCATGGAAACATAAGGATGGAATTCTGGAGAAAATAGCTCATGTGTCTTATATATTACATGATTGATTGTGGGCAATGAACTGGGTTAAACATTAAAATTGGTAAGGAGACAATAAGGCTAATTGCAATTATTTGGATAAATATTTGAGATTTGGATACTTTGCACCTTTAAAAACAAGGTGGCAAATAAATGAATAAAGAAATATTAATTAATGGATAATGGATAGATCTTGATTTAGCAATTTCTACTGGTTAGAAGATGACATTCTATGGGGACAAAATTAATGAACATTTCATAATCTGTAAAGCCTACTAGGAGAAATTATGAATATAATTATTCTATCATAATAATGGATTATAGTACTAAAGTAATATAAGAGGGAAAGGAAATTACATGGGAAAAATAGTGGGACAAAACATACGGACTAATTGTAAGAGCAATGTAAATAGAGAAAACTACTTATAAAATGTTAGGAAATTTTTAATGTAAATAGAAAATTTTGTATGGATAGTAGGGAAAGTCATTCATTTATATAACACAAATGAGGAAGTTAACAACATATTTAAGGGAAATCTGCAAGTCAACCAAATCTAGGGGAAGAGAGCATAAAATGCAGATAGGATGTTGGGGTAGTGTGGACAAGACATTGTAATGAAATTATTTGGCTTATGGAATGATATTGGCAAAAACAGGCTATCTCGTCACCTAGATATTTCTCTAGACCTGTATACCAGAGTCAATGGGTTAAAAAAAGCAATGATCTTCTTTCTGACCATATTTGGTAATACACACTTTGTTTTTCTGTAATATTACCAATTGAATGAGAAAGGAAACTGAAAGATCATTACCAAGTAAAATAGTTGAAATTATAATATATTGAAAGCTTATTGGGTGATAGAAACAAAAATGAGGTGCATAACTTTAGAGTAATAGAATAGTGAAAACAGTCTTTTATAGTAAATATTTTAAGAATGATATTAGATTATCGGAAATATCCCTGCTGTTGCCCTAGTTTCTTTCCTGAACAAGGATATCACTAAGTTCCCCTTCCTCCCACATTGTAGTAAATAATTCATCAGGTTATATCTGCTACTGAGAAATAGAAAACCCCTTACTTAGTGAATCTTTTCATCCACATCAACTCTTGAAATATCAAAAAGCTTGCCACAAGAACAACCAAAGCTAGTAATGTAAATTTTTGATTTAAAAAAATTAAATCAACAAATATTCTCAATAAATATTAGGTAGGGGTGGTTCCTGTGGCTCAGTTAGTAGGGGACTGGCCCTATATACTGAGGGTGGCAGGTTCAAACCCAGCCCCAGATAAACTGCAACAAAAAATTAGCCAGGCATTGTGGCAGGCACCTGTAGTCCAACCTACTCAGGAGGCTGAGGTAAGAGAATTGCCTAAGCCCAAAAGCTGAAGGTTGCTGTGAAACCATGGCACTCTATCAAGGGCAACAAAGTGAGACTCTGTTTCAAAAAAAGAAATATTAAATAAGTACCTATGGCTAAATATTCAGGATAGAATTCCTGGTATTTCACTTATACAACAACCATGAATTATTTAAACCATGAATTATGATTATTTGAATCAGTTCATTCACTCAGCCATCTTTCTCCTTGATGTTTGTTCCTCGTGTTTCCTTTGTAGTGATGTTAAAATCAAAACCCCAAAGAGACACAAACATTTAAACCCTTGTGTTTTTCAAAAGTGAATGCTTTGGTTTCAATTCTTAATTTTGTTTTCCATGTGCAGTGTTACATAGTCTTTAATAGTTATTTTCCAATAAAATGAATATGCATTGCAAGAGTAAAAAACAAAAACAAATGAAAACAGATTTAAGATGTTGAAGAGAAGAGAACTTGTATTCCCTACATACAGTTAGTTTTTTGTTTTTTTTTTAAAGGAAATCTCTGCTGAGGTATCCTTATCTTCCAAAAATCCCCTGCTATGGTTGGAAACCATGATCAGGTTGCATCATACTCCTAAATGACAAGGAGTATTGGCCCTGCAAGACACATGAGTGGGCTTTTTAGCATTCAACCATAGTCTACTGTAGCTTATAAAATGTTTGACACTAATATTAAATGGTAGAAGAATATTTCAATAATAAGTGATAACAAAGATTTTCCAATGATAATGATGAAATATCAAAGTGCACCCAATATATAAAAGTCTCCCCCTACATAAAATACAGTAGAACGTCTTTAAGTTGATCAACTGAAAGAAATTGGTCAACATATGGAATTAATCAACATGGGGAACTGGGTCTTGGTACATATGGTACAAGTCCAACCTATGGAGATAAGGTCAACTTTGAAGGTGGTCTCTGTAAGGAGATTGTCAGCTTTGGAGGTTCTACTAAATCTAAGAATAAATTAAATCACAAACGTGAAAATTTCTTGAAGAATAAACCCCCAAATGTCAAAATTGAAAGATATGAAATTAACATTGATTATTAAAAAAATAGGGGTTTTTTTTGTTAGTTTTGTTTTTTGTTTGTATGTTTGTTTGTTTACCTTTTAAATCCCTACCAGTAACAGGCAGATAAGTCAAAGTAAGGCTGAAATTTCTTTTTGCCCTGGAACCTGGCCTATCTTTCACTGTGTTTAATGTTACCAAAATATCATGGCATCATATGCTCCACATACAGTTCTAAAGCTCTCATGAACCTCTTTTTATAAGAGTACACAGTTAATAGGATATAATAGAATATTCTGCCTTTGAACGTCTATCTAAACAATTTCTTCCCTAGCCCACAGAGTCGTCACCTTAGACAAAGTCATAATCTCAGAACATGTTCTAGCATTGCCATATGAGCATATTAAAAACACAATATTAGGAAGTAGAGCAAGATGGCAGACCAGAAGGATCATTCAGCTAAGCTCTCCTAGTACAACTGGTGAAAAAGAGACAAACCATCATACCTGGCACAGGTTCATAGGGAACCTCACCCGGAGTTGTAGCTCAGGAAGCACAGTGACGAGGTGGTGAGCTAGATTCAGCATGATCCAGAGGGGTGGAAATCTGACACATTAGACAAGTGATTGCGACTTGCTAGGATCAGCTGGCCCCCTGTGGAGGCTCAAGATGGGAAGAAGCCATTCTGGAGTTTTTAATTTGGGGGGAAAGCTGCATGTTAAGCAGAAAGCTCGGATGAGTGGGTGGACCCAAACAGTATACAGCAACCAGATTTGAATACCTGTTCAAGTGCATTTGCCATAGGGTTGGTGGCTGGTGAGACAGTGATACTGGGAAGGACTCAGTAGCCAGGGGGCTGCCATTGTGGGAAAGTTGTGAGAAGGTCTTAGCAGGGGCCTAAAGCACAAGTGTATTAATTCCGCATGCTGGGATCAGAACTCCACTCTTGGGACAGGCTGAGGGACTCCCACACCCCATGGTAACTGGTGTCAGAAGGCACTGTGAGACCTGTCCCTGAAAGATTCTAGAGAGCTTTGATACTTCAACTCAATGGGGTCAGCTTGCTGAAGAAACTGTCAAGTGATCACCAAGGGCAACTAATTTAGGAATGAGAACCATAGAGGCTGCCTGCTGTGTTCACTGTCTTCTAAAAGAAGCCTAGTGTCCTGGCAACATAATGTAACACACATATACCTACTAAAGTCGGTCCCTTCAGATATATATATAGTATTTATTTGTATTTTTATTTATTTTTATTTTTTGTGTTTTTTTTTTTTTCCTCTTCCTTTCTATATTGCTGAGGTTGCTTCCATTTTGGTGGTATTTCAGCTTGTTTTGTTTTGCTTTGTTGTGTTTTGCTTTTGCTAATTTCTTGGTTGGTTCTATTCCTAACTTCCATTTTTATATTCATCAAGAGCAAGGACTCTTATACTTTCATCACACAGAAAACTTCAACTATGCTCAGGCTGGTAAAGAGCTGAGGCCCCAGTCCAGACCCTCAAATTCCTTGAATTACATGCATGGCCTTAATACATGCCATTCAATACCATTTCGTCTATCACTCTCATCCTCTCTTCCTGTCTTCATTCCCTCATGTTCTTCAATTCTTTTTGTTCACATCTTCCTTTTATTCTTTTTTCTTCTCTTTTCTCTTTCTTTTTTTCTTCATTCTTTCCCCCTTGTTTCTCACTGCTTACACTTAACTCTTTTTTTCTTTTGACCTAAGCTCAGAGACAAGCTAATCAGAAGCAAAGGAGGAAATGAGAAGGAAAAAGGACGAAAAGATGGTGAACAAGAAGAAAGAACACATGAGGAAGAAACAACAGAAAAATTAGGCAACATGAAAAACCAAAACAGAGCAACAATTCCCAAAGGCCCATGAGGCAGTTACTACAGAAAATTCTACTTATAAAGAATTACTGGATTTGATGGAAAGGAAATTTAAAATATGGATGATAAAGACAAGAAAAGGAATGGATAAAAAAGGAAAGACAGAACCAAAAGTCAGACAAGAAATATGTGGAATATAGAAAGGATATGGTGGAGCTTAAGGAAATGAAGGAGACAACCAGGGAATGTAAAGATGCAGTGGAAAGTATAAAAAATAAGTTAGACCATGGAGACAAAAGAACCTCAGAGCTAGAGGATAAAGCTTTTGAGTAAACCCAAGTAGTCAAAGAGGCAAAAAAGAAGAGAGAGAAAGAACAGTCACTTAGAAACTATGAGACTCCATGAAGCACTCAAACATATGAATAATAGGGATCACTAAAAGGGAAGAATATTGTCTCAAAGGAATGGAAGCCCTACTGGTGACTATCATAAATGAAAATTTCCCAAGTTTTACTAAAGACTTCGACACACTCTTTTCAGATGGATATCACATCCTGGTTCATCTCTACTCAAACAGAGCTTCTCAAAGGCACATTGTAATGAAACTGTTCAAAGTCAAAATGAAAGTAAATATTCTGCAAGCAGCCAAGATTAAGTGTTAACTGACCATAGGCATGTCCCACCAGACAGAGAAGGAGTGAGGGAATGTGGGAAAAAAAAAATGACTAATTCTCACACAAACTGGATTTAATTTTGATCAATGTATATTACTTAAACATTAATTTTTAATTCCACATGTCAATATGTTGTTTATCATATTGCATCCTTATTCATCAGTGAAAGATGTCTGTAATTTCCCTTTATAATAATATGTTTTTTCTAATATACTATCGGGGTATCCAGACTAAGTAGAATGATTTTGAATTATTTCTATTTCTATTGTCTATAAGACTTGATGTGATCTGCTTGTTTTTTTAGAAAATATTTTTTACTTTTATTTATATATATTAGCCATCAACATTCTCAACCAAAATTATTTTCAGCCCAGAATTCTGTATCCTGCTCAACTAAGCTTCAAAATTGATGAAGAAATCAAATCCTTGGCAGATATACAAGCACTGAGGAAATTTGCCAAAATAAGACCAGCTCTACAGGAAATAGTTAGACCTATTCTCAACACTTATCATCAGAATGGACCACCAGCAAAGTAAACACAAAAAGCTAAAGTTCAAAACTTAGCTTCCACAATGGTGGAATGGATAAAACTACACAATGGACTTTCATAAAACAAGATGAATAGAACTCCACCACATTTATCAATTCTGTCAATAAATGTCAATGGATTGAATTCACTACTGACAAGGCATAGGCTGGCTGATTAGATAAAAAAGCACAAGCCATCCATATGCTATCTCCAGTTGTTTTTTTTTTTTTTTCCAAAAAATGCATAAAATCAATAAACCTTTAGCCAGATTAATTAGAAACAGAAAAGTAAAATCTCTAATACCACAATAAGAAACTATAAAGGGAAAATAATAACAAATGCCACAGAGATACAAGATATCATCTCTGAGTACTACAAGACTCTACACCCAGGAATTTGACAATGGAAGGAAATGGATTGATAGCTGGAATCACTTGCTCACCCTAGACTTATTCAAGAAGATATAGATCTCTTGAGCAGACTGATTTCAAGAACTGAGATGGAAGAAACAATAAAAAATCTCCAGACCAAAAAAAAAAAAAAAAAAAAAAAAAAGCACTGGTACAGATGGCTTCATAGCAGAACTCTATCAAGCTTTCAAAGAAGAGTTAATACCCATACTGCAGAAATTATTCCAAAAAATTGAGAGGAAAGGAATTTTCCATAATGCTTTCTATAAAGCAAACATCAACCTGATACCCAAACCACTAAAAAGGAGAACTTCAAACCAATTTCACTAATGCATATAGATGCAAAAATTCTCAACACAATCCTAGCCAATAGATTACAGCTTCTCATTTAAAAAGTCATACCTCACAATCAAGTAGATTTCATCCGAGGGATGCAAGTCCATACATGATATATATATATATATATATATAAAACAAAAGTCCATAAACATAATTCACCATATCAACAGAAGAAAAAATAAAGACCATATGATCCTTTCAATAGATGCAGAAAAACCATTGGATAAAACTCAGCATCCTTTTCTAATTAGAACACTCAAGAATATAGGCATAGGTAGCTCATTTCTGAATCTGATCAAAGCCATCTATGACAAACCCACAGCTAATATTACACTGAATGGAGTAAAAATGAAAGATTTTCCACTTAGATAGAGGTTAACCTTGTCTAAGGTTAACCTCTATCACCACTACCATTTAACATAGTGCTGGAAGTTCTTGCCAATGCAATCAGGCAAAAGAAGGAAATAGAGGGCATCCAAATGGGTACAGAGGAGTTCTAACTCTCACTGTTTGCTGACAATGTAATCTTGTACTTTGATAACCCCGAACTCCCAACCATACTCTTTCAACTGGAAGTGATCAAAAAACACAGTAATGTCTTATGATATAAAATCAATATAAAATCAATGTTCACAAATTAGTAGGCCTTGTATATGCCAATAACATCCAAGATATGAATCTAATCAAGGACACAATTCTCTTCACAGTAGCTTCATAGACCATGAAATACATAGGCATATACCTAACAAAACAAGTGAAGGACATCTACAAAGAAAATTACAAAACTCTAAGAAAAATAGCAGAAGATATTAACAAATGGAAGGACATAGCATGCTCTCAGCTTCGGAGAATCAACATTGTCAAAATATCTAAACTTCCCAAAGCAATCTACAGATTCAAGGCAATCCCCATTAAAATACCATTATCATACTTTCAATATTTAGAAAAAATATTTTTTTTGTATGAAACCAGAAAAAAAATCCATATAACTAAAGCAATTCTTAGTAATAAAAACAAAGCTAATGTATTTCCCTACCAGACTTTAGTCTGTACTCCAAGGCCATCGTGATCAAAACAGCATGGGATTGGCACAAAAAATAGAGACATTGACACTTGTAACTGAATAGAAAACCATGAGATGAAACTTATATCTTACAGCCAGCTTATATTTGGCAAATCAAACAAGAATATATTCTGGGGAAAAGAATCTCAATTCAATAAATAGTGTTGGAAAAGCTGGATAACCACATGTAAAGACTAAAACTGGGTCTACATCTCTCATCACTTCCAAAAATTGTTTTAAGATGGATAAAAGATTTAAACCTAATGCATAAAACAATAAACATCCTCAAAGAAAGTGGGGGGAAAATACTTGAACATATTGCCATAGGGAAAGACTTTATGAAGAAGTTTTCTGTGGCAATAGCAATAACAAAAATAAACAAATGGGACTTCATTAAACTAAAAAGCTTCTGTACAGCTAAGGAAACAACAAACAAAGCAAATAGACAACCTTACAAATGGGAAAAGATACTTGCATATTACCAATCAGACAAAAGCTTGATAACTAGGATCCCGTTATCTCTAGGATTCTAGAGAACTCAAATTAATCAACAACAACAAAAGATCCAGGAATCCCTTATATCACTGGGCAAGAGAAATGAATGGAACCTTCTCTAATGACAGA
>CAUYQV010113224.1:0-10734 GCA_963574575.1 Galagoides demidoff
TTTTTTTTTTTTTTAAATTAAGATAGCTTGCTAAGCAAGGAGGAGGGGAGATAAGGGAAGGAGGAGGGGACATGAAATCTATGTTAACCAGCTGGATGAAAGTATTTCAAATTGTATATGAAAACACTACACTTGTTTGCATTAATGTATACAGCTATCATCTAATTAAAAAAATAATAAAAAATAAAAATAAAAAAAAAATAAATCCCTGATGAAAAACTGGAGGAAACTCTTATAAACTCCTGATTATTGACTCCCTCTGTGGACTTTGATTTGGTAACTGTTTTGCTCTCTGTGTTCCCAAACAACATCATATACTTCCACTGTAGTTTACAAGGATGTAGGAACTGAGCATTGAAAAAAACACAGTGTGCTGGGGTAGTGGAGATCACAGTATGACACGCCAGTGACACGGAAACTGTTGTTTCCACACAAATCACAAATCTGTATTCATCTGGGGGTGTATCCTCTCCTCTGAAAATTCCTCCAGCATCTTTCAATGTAAATCAATTCCCAAGTTCTCTAAACTCCTGTTTTTCATTCCCTAGGCTAATAAAATAAACTTTAGGGCTAATATTATTATGGAGGGTATAGAAGTAGGTAAAAACACTTGAAGCGGCTATTTATTCGCATCTCAAGACACTAAAAGACACAATTGCTTTGGTGTCACAGGTTCTCCAAGCTCCCTTTGCCACCTGCACCCTGACTTTTCCACCCGCATATGCTCCGCTCTACCCAGCAGCTCTCACCAGCGTTACCTTCCGTCTGCTCAGTGAGAGAAACAAAGTTGATTCTAAGTGTCCTAGGAATAACGAGTTCGCAAATAATCATTTAATAAAAGATTAGACCTTGTTGCGAAACATAATGGAAAACAAAATCTCCTGCCAGTTCAGAAAAGCTCTCCACAGAGGTAGAAGAGAAAGAAAACAGTTTTTTTATTAAATAAGCCTTAAACCAGTGTGGGATATGCATGGCAGGTGAGCTATGTAAGGGACAAAAATGACAAAGAAATCTCATTCTTTTATAGAACCAAGTAGATTAAAACCGATTGCATGCATGCTCTTAAGATGAACAATAATTTTTGCTCAACTGAAAAGGAATTGGCAGTATTAGGGTCCCAAACTGCCCCCCCAAAATATGGTGCTTTCACACAACTGAAAATAAATTGGTAGCATTAGGGTCCCAAAATATGGTGCTTTCACACATGGAACTGACACAGCACCCTCAAGGACCCCCTCGCCTTTCCCTTCTCCTTTTGTCTCTCAATTCTTGTGTCTCCCAAAGCACAGAGTGAAGTTGTTTCTGAATCTTGACCCACCAAAGAAGTCAACCCCTACCTGCAGTCCCTTCCCTGAGTTTTCACTAACTTATCCAACATGGCTGGAGAGAAGAGACCAGTCTGTCAACACAACTAAACAGACTTTTGTCACAAAGCATTGTCCATGCTGTGTCCTTTTTATGTTTCTAGTATAATTATTTTCCCATAAAATAATTGACTATGCCCCAAGTTGCTACCTTCCTCTGTCTCCCCTCCCCTCTGAGGAAGGGTACATATGCATCTGTGTCCCACTGAGCTATTAGGTAATCATTCTGCTATCCCTAATCACAGCCCCCATGCCTTTTGTCCTGCAAATCCACTTTTTGCCTGTTGATTTTCAATGTATTTTTAGAGGTCAAGGGGAGGTTCCTCTTATCCCCTATAACCATTTTTCACATATTGTTTATCAATGTTGATTTGGTAATTGGGGATCACCATCTGTGTTAGTTAATTCACCTCATCAAAAAAGAAAAAGAAAAAGAAAAACAAACCTCTTTTATCTTTAGTTTCAGAGATAGTTTTGCAAGTTGAGGAGATTCCACACAGGTGCTAGGCTCCTCAATTTCCACAGAAACATTATCTCTCTTCACATTTTCATTCAGAGGGCTGGCTTCCAAGTCCTTGAGAAAGATATCCGTGAGTTGTAAATCTGGCAAGAGTCTTACTTAGCCTAAAAAAAAAAAATGTATAGACATTTCAAATAAACAGAGAAGTAAACTGCAATCCCCAATTGTCTAAAGCAGATGCTGTCAGTAAGATAAGGATGCATCTCTTTTCTTTTCAACAGAGAGATTGGAAAAATTAAGACTCTTACTTTTAATTTGCATTTGTCCTTACAACATATGTTGTTCTCTGCTCATCTAATAAAACAAGATTTTGCCACGCTCACACAGGCAATCTTAGCACTCAGGGAGACAAAGGTGGAGGATACCTTGAGCTCAAATGAGTTTAAGACCAGCCTGAGCCAGAAGAAGACCCCATCTCTACTAAAAGTAGAAAAAGTCAGTTGGACTTCAGGTGGGCACCTGTGCTCCCAGCTGCTTTAAAGGCTGAGGCAGGAAGATTGTTGGAGCCCAGGAGTTTGAGGTTGCTGTGAGTTAGGCTGATGCCAGGACATTCTACCCTCAGCAACAGAGTGAGACTGTCTCAAAAAGACAGAAACAAAAAGTAAGCTTCCCCAAATTATATTTTAATTTTTTAATTTTAATAATTGATAAGTAAAAATTGTATACATTTATGATGTTCAACATGATGTTTTGATACATTTATACATTATGGTAAGGCTAACTCAAGGTATTTGACAAACATAATTTCACGTGCTTGTATTTTGTGGTGAGAATATTAAAAATCTATTCTCTTTGCAATTTTTAAGTATGCAATATATTGTTACCGATTCTAGTCAGCATGACTTACAAGAGAAATCTGAACTTTCTCCCGTCTAACTGAAATTTTCTGTCGATGCTCAGTGTCACTAATCATTAAGGAGACCACAGGGAGATATCCCTTGCAACTGTTGGAATGGCTGTTGTCAAAATTATGAAAGATAAACATGCATTGGCAAGGATGTGGAGAAAAAGCAACTCTGGTGACTGTTGGTGGGAATCCAAACTTGAATGGCCATTACGGAAAATGGTATTGGGTTTCCTTAAAAATTACATGTTTGACATCTCTGCTAAGGCTATATACTCTCAGGTACTTATCTGCAGCATGAGACTGATAGGTTAGGGCATCTTTGTCAAAGATGGCTCTAACACTGTAGGACTTTGCCTCAGCTATGCAGTGTGCACCTGAAGTGCAGCAAACAGACTTTCTCTGCAACTGGAGAACTCTGTGCAACCTTTTTGCTCTCCTCCAGAGCCTTTGCTCTCACAGGGAGACCTCCTTTAGCTTCATAAAGCAGAGCTTAAAAACAGGGAAGGTATAGCTATGGCTCTGTATCAGAATAAAACATGTGTTTTGCAACTTGTCAAACATACAGGGCCAGTCGAGGTCTTAGTGGTGCTAATTCTCATGAAATTGGGTCTCTATGTATAAAAACTACAAGGCGATTCCAAAATCTAAGTGGGTTACCTTTATTTTAGCATTATCTTTGTTATCAAAGTTTAGCACATGAAGACTATTTCCATGTTACTTTTTAAACTTTTTAATGTTTTAATGAACAAAAATTAAATATATGTAATATTACCCTGTACAACATATTTTAAAACATGTAAACATTGTGGACTGGCTAAATCAAACTACTATGTGCATTACTTCACATTATTTTACTTTTGCGGCGAAAACATCTAAAATCTACCCTTAGCAAGTTTTAACCATTATTCTACCCTCGATTTCTGTGAGTTTAACTTCTTTAGATTTCACATAGATGTGAGATCACACAGTATTTGACCTTCTGTGCTGGGCTTATTTCACTGAGAATGTCCTCCAGGTTCATCTATGATATTGCAAATGGCGCCATGTGCTTTTATTATATTAACAACTGGAGAAAAAATACAGATTAACTCGTGTGTTTCATAAACATTTTATTGTTAATCCAGGATCAATAATCTTACATATATTATATATAAATACATTACTTTGAAAGAAAAAAATTTGTGGAAGCCTTGTATTTTTATTAATACGACATAAAAGATGAAATTTTTTATCAAATACAGAGATAATGAATTAATATATGTAACAACCACCTAGCACAGTGTCAGACATGTATTAATAGTTAAGTGCAAAAAATAAAAATAAAAACAGGCCCTCAGAGGGGTGTTAGCTGAGGGGTGAACATTTCAACCTTCATCTTACAGTTTGACAACTTAGAGTGATATCTGACACTTAGGCAAAAATAAATATCAAACTTTCCTAGGTTTAAATAAGTCACCTATGAAAGAATTTGATTACTGCTGTTATTGATGAATATCTAAAGACCTCTTGCGAAGATTTATCATCTAGAATTATAGTAGCTGAAACATGATATAGGACTTTTAATAACAGGGTAATGGAACCAGATCAAATTTTCCCATCTGGAGTTTCCCAAATCCACAAAGGTTTTGTATGAGGAAACATGTTCAAAATAAGGAGGGGTGGTTTTGGAGGGTGAAAGAGGGTGAGAAAAGTGGAATTGTTGGAAGTTGAAGAGAATTATTGCTTCTAAATGGGCAGTACCTTTCCCGGGGGGTTGCGACTTAGGTTATTCTGAAACATTTTCAGTTCCTACGATGTGTCAAGCTGTGGGTATATAAATTATGCATTTTTATAAAACTATAGTGCCAATATCATCTTCTTCTCTTCTTCAAGTTGCCCCCTAGAGCATTCTGATTTTTGGAACATCTGGTTCCCCGCTTTACCCACAAATATGCATACATTGATGATAAAATGAACAAAATGAATTGTTATATTTGTGATTGTGTGCTTTTCTGCAAAATAAATTCAGAAATCTAAAGTTTGTCCTCAACTCATCTTTTCTTGCTAAAAAAAAAAAATATATCAGCAAGGAAAGTAAACTCCCCTTGCTGTCCCTTGCACATAACCTCATGTTCAGGATTTAACACAAACTCCCTTAAAGTTGACCTTGCTACCACTCTACTTTTTGTTTTCCAATCAACTATGCTAATTTCCTTAAGATGATATTTTAATTCTCCCTTAGCTCACAGATTCCTGCTAGATTCTAAAGGCAAAATAAAGCTTTCTGAGAAAGCAATTCAATTTGTGCGTAAATGTCCATCCACTCTGGCGCCCAAGAGGATTACAGAGTGACAGAGCGCGTTTGCTGTCCTATCCATGGCAGCCTTGCATCTGTTAACTAGAGCAGCATTTCAGCTGAAGTTTTCCAGACTAATTCCCTATACGTCTGGAGCGGTGACCTTTTGGTGATAAATGTGTCCCTAACACAAATATTTTACCCTCTTTTAAAAGAATAATCTCTGTCAAAGCTTGGGGAGAAGAATTGTTTTATGCAACAACTTGAATGGATTTATAATATTAAAATATGATAAATGAGAAAGGTGAAAAATAATAAATTCGAATGTGACTGAGCTTTCAAAAACCTAGAGATTCAAGCTCAAGAGAGAACTGTAACTAAAGATTTAAATCTTATAAATCAGAGTTTTGATAACTTGAAATTAACAGAATCACATGATAAACATAGACAAGTATTGATTATAGATTCTGCACTCTAATACTCGAGGAGACCAATCAAGAATGGCCGTTTTCAACACTCTCCTTCCTGTGGTCATACTGAGTGAGAATCCAGGCAAATTGTCAGGAGCTGTGTCTTTGTGATCAGAACAGCAACATTTAAACCCAACTCTGCCTGTTACTAACCACCTAATTGTGGCAAGTTCCTTAAATGATAATTATTGCTGAGGAAAATGGAAATAGTGATATTTTCATCCTAAGATGAAATGAGATAATACACACAAAGTGACGTGTATTCAACCCTTGGAACCTTTAGTATCATCGTTTGTTACCAGTAGAATTAAAATTAAACAAACCTGTCCTTTGAAATCACATTATCTTATATGTAGGCAAGCTAGTTCCAAGTATTAATAGGTATTTCCTGAACAATTAGTACATCTTCAAAAATATTGTAAAAAGATTTTATGTAAGGGTGGCATATACTCAATGGGAAAACTGCTATCTTGAGACAATTGTTTAATTATAATAATTTTTAGGGTCAAGAAAATTTACAGAGAAAAGCTTATTCTATAAAATACAATATGTTACAAAGCTCACTTTCTTTTTATAAATAAATGGTTTTTAAAAAGGTCAGCCTTTAGTTGGATTTACTTACTGCCATTGTATAGCACTCAACTAATTATCTGAAACAAAGGGAAAAGGACAACCTTCATATCTGAGGTGTTGTTTTGTTCATGGTTTTTTTTGTTGTTGTTGTTGTTGTTGTTGTTATTTGTTTTGTTTTTCTTGGCCAGGTTCTTTGACAAGCATATCCTCTCCTATTTTTTTTTTTTTTGACAAACAATCCATATTAAAAAATTCATATTTAGCCACTGAATCTGAGACGTCAGCATTCACATTACTAGGATAGAATTACAAGGCAAAGTTAGCCTTGACCTGAAGCCCAAGTAGGGAGAAAATCAGGTAGATTTTTCCTGGGGAGGGAGTTAGCAGCTACAGAGCCCTTGTTCTGGGCACTTTAGATCTTCCAAACTATAAGCGACCCAGCACGATAGCCAAAGGCTTTCTATCACAAATTTTATTCTGATTTGCAGAGCACAGGCCAAAATGTGGCAGTAGTACAGAGCCTGGGGCTTCGACTCTGAAATAAATCAAAACCTTTAGAACAGAAATAGAATAGAAATAGTGTTGTCTTCTTATTTAATGCTGTATAAACATGAATTTCTATTGCTTATTCTCAGATGGAGAGAATTTTCATGAATTAGGTATTGGGATTTGTTTAAGAACTTAATTCACGGAGTACCAGATCATCTAATATCCTTGAGGAGAAAACTTTGTCCCTGAGGCTACCCATCTGCACCTCAACGGAAGAGTTAGACTAGGTCCCTGAATTGTAGGAAAATAACTTTTGAATGTGTATTGGAATCCAAGCTGGTGATGGGACTGTGCCGTAAATGTCTTAGACTGTGTTAGGCTCTGACCAGCAGTAGCACCTTGGCGCTATCACTGCAATTCCCAAGAGGCAGCTTTGAGAGTCTGGTGTGAACAACTGCAGAATAACCATCAGAACATTCTGGCTGCAAAGACAGCGAAGGTAAACAAGCTACTGTAACTACTCAACGTGCTGCCATCACACAGATGGGAGGGGCATTGCACAGTAGGTGAGGCTAGTGAAATTCCAGGAGAGGGACATCTCCAGAACCACACTGGGTATCCAGACTTGAACATAAATCACGCCCACCCTGCCATGCCTCTTGGTCTGTAGCCTTATCAGAAGAGACTGCTGGTGACCTCCCCTTATTTCTGGAACATTGAAAGTCTCTTGACTACATATGTGTACATATCTAAAGTATATATTATATTCTTCTTAATTTTCATGTTTGTTTTATGTTCATGTTTATATAAACACCTTTTTGTAGACAGCCTCAAAGATGGACCTTCATGATCTTCACCTCCTTGAACTCTTACCTCTGTTTGCTCCCCTTCTTTACTCAATCCTAATGGGTCTGTGTGAGCAATAGACTCTGGTGGAGGTGACAGTGTGACTTGTTTGGTTATAAATGCATTGTGGCTTCTGTCTTGGTCTCTTAGATCTTCCCATTTGGGTGAGCGTGACACTGCATTCTGGAGACACACAGGCAGGCATTTGAAGAAGCCCATGTAAGAAGGAGCTGAGAAGTCCCCTATCAACAAATACCACTGATTTGTTCTTAAGGGACTCAGCCATCTTGGAAAAAGATAATCCATCCTTATAAGACAACAGTCATAGCCAATCTTATTGAGACTCTGAGTCAGAATGACAAAGACACACCTGTGTTCCCGACCTATGGAAAATGTGAGAAGTAATAAAGGAGTATTGTTGTTTACATGTATCCATGTATATGATGCTTAATCTATGGAATCAAAATTAAACTTCTTCTCAGGAACACATCAGTGGACCTCTGTAAGCTTTAAAAATTAAATAATTTTGCCACATTCACTCTATTATCTGTGTAAAGGGCCCGTTTTACTTCTTTAAAAAATTAAAAGCATATATTTTTAAATTATTTCTAGTAATCAAAAGATTTATCATAATATTTTATAGATCTTCTCAGTCCTTGTAGTTTCATTTGCCACTTGATTTTCCAATGGATTAAGTTTTTCTTTGGTGAAGGTAATTAATAATTCACTTAGTAAAGCCTTTTATGTGCTAATGTGTTAATATGTTTTACATTTCAAAATATCTTTATTATTCTGCCTTTAATTATAGCTTAGTGATGTAACTTTCTTCTTTGAGTCTTCATATTCCTTTTGAAGAGACTGTTACTCTTTTCTGATTTCTGATGAGATATGTGTTAATATTCTAAATGTCATGGCCTTGTAGGTAATTTACATGGGTTTAGTTAATAATGTTTAAAAAGTCTCTCTCTTTATGTTTGCTTGTTTGTTTGTTTGTTATTTTTTTTTTCTCCCCAGGAATAAGATATTGCTCTAATTTCCAGGCTGGAATGCAGTGGCATGATCATAGCTCACTGCAACCTTGAACTCCTGTGCTCAAACTGAACCCCCAGACTGGGATCTGCCCTAAAGACCAAGTGAGTTCTTAGCTTTGCACAGGAAAGAACTCAAGGGTGAGCCAATAAAATAAGGCAAAAGCAATTTTATTGAAGTAACAAAGAAACAGAAGGAAGGCTTGCTCTATAAGCAAAGCACCAGTGATCTCTCAAGAGCAATGATGATTATGATGTTGTGACTTTCCAGGGTCTTATTTTTTTTAAACACAGTTTTTTAAAAAACAAATTAAGTTCATACATACTCATTAAAAAGTATTTCAAAATCTGCTGTATTTTATTACCTAAATATGCAACCGGTAGAACTGAAGGGGCCTTCCTAAAGCCAGCAAGAATGAGAGATGGGAAAATGGCCCCTGGTGAGATAGACTAACCGGAGGTCCACAGCCTCACAACTTGTGCAATCAGCATGCCACGTCCCTGGGAGAGAGAAATGGAACTTTTCACCATAAACTATATGATACCATAGAAATGGAAAGAGGTCAACTGAAAAATATTGGTACCATGGAAATGGGTGAAGGGTCAACTGGAAACTATGCATTCCTATACTGGGTATGTCAGGAGCCAGAACAGTGATTGGTGCAATATAGAATTCTTACTTTGCATATAGAATCAGCCAATCAGGAAAAGAGAAAAATTATATGAGTCCCTAGAACAAGGGGTTCTGATGGCAACCCATTCAGGACTCCTTCCGTTGTATTTCCTGTCTGCTTATAATCTGTAAATTCACTCTTCAATTCCCAAGACCAAAAAAGACTCAGCAGGAAAAAAATTCTGGCATCAAAATAATTTTCTTCTAAAATTAAAAAATGTTTCTGCTAATGGAGAGGGATATTATTCTGCACACCTACCTCCAGTAACAGAGGCCTAGGGGCTTATTTCATATCATCATAAAATAAGATTGCTCATAGATTTCTGGGAACAGGGGAAGGAATCCCAGAACGATGGTTGCTTCTCTTTTCAGATCATGGAAGGTAACTTCTGGAAGTTGCCATGGCATTTGAAAACTGTCCTGGTGACAGTAAGCGAATGTCTTAAAAGCAGGGTAAAATGAGCAGTAAGGGCAACTTGAGGTCTTATTTTGTGGCCAACAGTTTCTCTACTATTTCTTATCAGAGACCTTGGCTCAGTTTCATAACTCTTTATTGTGTAGAGCCTACTGGTCTCTTACCTCAAAGCTATCATCCTGCCATAGACTCTCAGGTAGCTAGAACCTATGGTATGCCACCATGTTAAGCTAATTGTTCTTTTATTTTAAAAAATATTGTTGATACAGGGTCTTCCAATGTTGCTTAGGCTGATCTTGAACTTACAGCCTGAATCAGTCCTCCTGCCTCTGCCCCTCAAAGCATTGAGATGACAAACTTAAGCCACTATGCCCAGTCGACAAGAAATGTATCTTTATCTTTTGTATTCTTCTATATATAAAATAAGATAGATTTAGACATGATTACAGAAAAAAATGATTAAAGTAATGAATCAAATGAGAAGTTAACATGTAAGGAAAATCTGGAAGTAAAAATCAGGGCTGTTGGGAGGGTACTCAATCAACAGGGAGACCAAAGATATTTCTATTCTATATTCTCTAGCCTCTGAAATAGATGACTTCTATCTGGTAATTCAAGATGGCTACATTAGCTACTTCTCTTCAGTCTTTCTTATAAGAAGAAAAAAGGAGAAATGGATGGAAAAAGACATTCCTTACCTATGTCAGGACAAGGCCTGTGACATGGTCACAGCATTGTCACTATCGTCTCATTATACAGAGGAATTTATTTCCAATCTGTCTTTCTATCCATATAGTACTTTTTTTGCTGGAAAATTATCAATGTTATCCCTTAAATATTATTTTACTGCAATAATAAAAAATTATCAGGGTCTAAGATTTTACCCAACATTTAAACTAAGAAGTTAGACCTCAGTTTTATAAGTGGTAGCAGACAACATGGTGCTTTTGGTCCAGAATTGCAGAATTTTTATTACCTACATGAACAGGTAGAATGAGTTTCGAGTTCAGATTCATTCTCTATGCCACTGTCCCCAAATTCCATGGGGGCCATGCACAATAGCCAGGTCGATACTGTGAAAATAGTGTTTTGGGGTCACAGCTGAGCAATCTTGTGTTTCAAGCAAGTCTGTCCAAATGTATTCCTAAAGAGATGATTATCTTTACCATCCTCATCAGGAAAGTCAAGGGCCTTCTCAGGAAGAGTCTCTACCTTTACCTTTCAAGGTTATCAG
>CAUYQV010113225.1:0-19890 GCA_963574575.1 Galagoides demidoff
TCAAGCGAGTCTCCTGCCTCCGCCTCCCAAGTAGCTGGGACCACAGGCGCCCGCCACAACGCCCGGCCATTTTTTGGTTGCAGCCATCATTGTTGTTTGGCGGGCCCGGGCTGGGGATTCGAACCCGCCACCTTAGGTGCATGTGGCTGGCAGCGATGCCTGGTCCAGTGAGAAACTTCATCTCCGGATTCAGATTCCCTGGTTTTACATCTTAGCTCCACCCTTCCCGGTCTGTGTAGCCACAGACGCGCTTTCCTTCTCCCTGCCACAGGTTTCACCATTTACAAAGTTGGGGTAATGCTAGCGGCTATGCCATGGGGAAAGCTGCAAAATTTAGTTAAGATGCTAGCTAGAAAGGGCTTAGGAAATGCTTTGCCGGTAATGGATGGCCAATAATCTGGAAGCACACCGTTGACATTGTTTTCTAATTGTGGAAGTTCAATTGTGTTTATAACCCTCCATGTGCCCCTGTAGCTTTACATCCCAGACATATGCCAGGTGGGTCACAGGTGCACAGGTAAGCGCCTCGAGGGCCAGGACTAACCATTTGTGGACTGCTGGCTGTCTAGACCCTCTAGCTGTATCTGGCACCTAATTAGCACTCATTGCATTTTTGTTGAATACATGACGACTTATAGGACTAAAGTAAGTCATCCGAAATGCATTAGGGCCTGAGCGAGAAACAGTTCATCGCATTTGCTGTTGGTGCCTGGAACACTCAGAGTCTGAGACGGGTAAGCATTAAGCATGTGTGTAGCAGGGTCACGGAGGAAAGATGGGCACCTTGGATAAGCATCGGATAAACCTGGCGACCCAAGGCAGAGGTCAGAACATGCCCAGAGCAGAGGGGGTTGCAAGCTGGCTTTGGACAGTCAGTGGGAGCCCAGGAAACACCAAACTCCTGGGGGCAGGGAGTGTGTGGAGCTAGGCAGTGGGGGACCAGAAAAATAAGCTTTGCTTCTTTCCTCTGAGGCAGCCATAAGGAAAGAAGTACAATCCTTCTCCAGACCAGTTGCTGACAAGGTCCAGCTGTGAAAAGGAGTAATTGGCTGGTTTGGATTACACTGAGGGACTGTCCACAGTAGAAAGAAAAGAGGGGAGGGGGTATAGAACAAGCAGACCTGGTTTTCGATTTGTGCATCTACCACTCCCCAGTCTATGACTTGAATCTGAGCCTCAGTTTCCCTATCTACCAAACAGGGCCAATACTGCCTCATTTACAGGGTGGTTGTGAGCGAGGGTTAAACTCCAACCGAGGCAGAGAGCTAGAAGCTCCTCACCGTAACGCCTGGCACCTATGGGCCCTTAATAAATGGTAACTAGTAGTATTAAAATTAATCACAGTAATCAGGCCTCACAATAAAAACTGACATAGGGCTTATCAAATGAATTCTCTCTGCCGCATGAAAGAAACATGAGAACAAGCCCAAATTAGCTTCCTATTTTCCAGCCACGAGCTGAGGAGACTGCCGAAGGTCACAGCAGCCATCTTGCAGGGAAAGAAAATGACACGGAGAGCTGGGTCTCTGCTCGTCGGCAGTGAATGCCCACCCAATTAGGCAGATTAAACATTCACTCCGAGTGATGAAAAAGCCCCGTGCAGCTGAGCTAGGCTGCCTTCCCTGCCTCCTCGTCCAGAGCCTCTGTCTGTTAAATCACCCTTCCTTTCCCGTCTACATTCAGGAAATAATTGGCACTTGTTTAATGCCAAATTTACATTTGTTTTGCATGGGAACAAAATTTGCTTGCAAACAGCTATGCATGTGAGCAAATGGGCATTTGTGCTGGTAAATAAAATAGACATGCAGTTTTCCAGTTTGCAGATGTATTATTCAACAAAACAACAGCAATAGCCTTTAATTTTCAGTTATTCCTAAGTACTTAGGCATAAACCGTAGCCAGGAAAGCACTTTTTTTTTTTTTTTTTTGTCATTAATGTCTGCTCCTGAGGTTTCTCTTCACATTTGTCCCAGATGCATATATTATCAAAACTGACCAGATTTTTAGAACTTTCGGATTAAATCTCCTCCATAAAACCGTCTATAGAAATACCAAATGTTTGCTGAGCGCCTACTGTGTGTCGGTTTGCAAGGAGTCACAAAAAATTCACAGTGGCTGACTGCAAGGGATCTTGCAAGTCATGGAGAAGGATTTATACATGGAATATGCCTTTGCTGATAAATGCATTGAGTAACAAAAGAATTACCCTAAGAGAGCTCTAGGTGACAAGTTAGGAAGCAAAAAAACGAAAATAATTATTTTTGCTTCCATAATTGGAAGATGATTTTTTATTCTAATGTTAAAAAAAAAAGACAGAGACAGGTTTGCCAAGCTAAGGGAAAAACACATGTGTGAGAACCCAGGATTCTTTGAAGACACTTAGTAAGGGAACTCAACATGACCAGAGAGGGTGGTGGGAGGATATGACATTGCATTTTAAAGGGTCTTGAGGCTGAGTGTGGTGGCTCATGCCTGTAATCCTGTATTCTGGGAGGCCTAGGTGGGCAGGTGGATTGCTTGAGCTCAGGAGTTCGAGACAAGCCTGAACAAGAGTGAGACCTCACATCTAGGAAAAGTAGAAAAACTAGGTAGGCATTGTGGTAGGCACCTGTAGTCCCAGCTACTTGGGAGGCTGAGGCAGGTGGACCACTTGAGCCCAGGAGACTGAGGTTGCTGTGAACTGTGACACTAGGGCACTCTACCCAGGGTGACAAAGTGAGACTGTCTCATAATAAATAAATAAATAAATAAATAAATAAATAAAAGGGTCATTGAAAGTTTGGACTTTATGTTTTTCTAATATGATATGCATATGAGTCACCTGAGAATCTTGTTACAATGTTGATTTTGATTCAGTAAATTTGGATGGAGCCTGAGATGCTGCTTTTGTAAGAAGCCTGTAGTTAGTAATGTGCTGGTGAATATTTAAAAACTGGCTCTGGGTCAGAGGTCAGAAGGGCATTGGCCAATTCCCATGTTGCAAATACTGCCTCCATGGCCTATTTCAGGCAGTCAGTGTGGTGTCACTAGGCCTGGAGTGGAAAGGGACGTGCACAATCAGCTCTTTCAAGTCACTACCAGCTGTCTGCAGAATACCATGTCTCCCGAGTGGTACCCAAAGTTCCTAATCGAGGTCCCCACTTTGCAGAAGCAGGTTCTAGTATAGTGGTTCTTAAACTTGGCTGCACATGAGAATTCCCTGCAGGAGACTTTAAAAGTCAGGAAGGAGAAATAAAGAAAACTCCATCCTAACCCCTTTCATACGTTCACATTCAGCAAGTAGTTAAGACATAGTAGGCCAGAAGTGGTGGCTCACACCTGTAATCCTAGCCCTCTGGGAGGTTGAGGTGGGAGGGTTGCTTGATCTCAGGAGTTTGAGATCAGCCTGAGCAAGAGTGAGACCCCATCCCTACTAAAAATAGGAAAATTAACCTGGTGTGATGGTGGGCACCTGTAGTCCCAGCTACTCAAGATGTTGAGGCAAGAAGATCGCTTGAGCCCAAGAGTTTGGGGTGCTGTGAGTTGAGCTGATCCCATGGTATTCTACCCAGGGCAACAGAGTGAAACTCTGTCTCAAACAAAAGAAAAAGACACAATTGTTAAGTGGTGAGAATTCCCTTGTATGTCCCCTCTTCCTTCTGTGCCCTCTGGGTCTCCACTCCCCACTCCAAGTGCCTAGAGCTCTTCATCCAGCTCTTCCTTTTGCTGACACATACTGATTTTTCTTCTTTTTCCAATAGTCCATAAATTCTATTTTCCTTATGCCTTCTATTTCTACTCTCCCTACCCATAAAGTAAACCTTCATTTCTTCATTTCAGGCTCTGGCTGGACGTTGGCCAGATATGCAAAAATTAACCTAGTTTTTATTGGGTTAATAAAACTTAATAGGTTTTATTATGGTTTAGGTGTTGGCAGGCCTACAGATCAGGAGCTGACTGTCATTAAAAAGATGTTCTATTAATATAGCCCCAAAGAGTGAGCACCATGGGAAAGTCAGGAGACGGTAAGAGAGGAGCCTTTACTATGGTTTTCATGAGAAAGAATGGACAAAAAAAGGTGTGCAGATTTAGGATTGGGTAGTTTGAGTGACTTCTGTGAGCGCTGGAGTACAGGGATGTCCCTGGTCGTCTGGTACCTGGCCCCGTTGTGATTAGGACAGGTGTACAGTAGCCCAGAATGTGCAAGTATGATAAAGAAGGTAGTTTGGAGTGTGAACTCTGGGTTGGTTGGTGTGGGCTTGGAAAGAGAATTTCTAAAATGTAGGAGAGGAAGAGACCAAGGCAAGTTGAGTCAAGCATAGTACCCGGTGCTTCAGAATAAGGCATGTCCAGCATATGCCTGTAAGGGAGATGTTAAAACATCAAGTTCAAAAATAAATAAATAAATAAAATGTCAAGATCGCAGAAGTTACAGACATCGGCAGTGCAAACTCATAATGAGATAAAAATTACTTAGAGCCTCTCTACCCTTCCCTGGGATACCTGGATTTTTATCTTTTTGACATTTACATCTGCATACTTTCATAAAATATAAAATATATAAACAATTAGGTAAGCGTGTGGTGAAGCTGGGCGAGGTAGGTAAATTAAGAGACACAAGTGTCCCTCTAAATTTTCTGTTTCTCATTTTTTTTTTTTTACCGAATATTAACATACAATTTCTCATTTTCATTTTGGAAGCCACTTATTGTAAAAGATAATTCTTTTCTCTGATGACAAACAGCAGGAGACGCAAGCTCCCTTCTGGTATTTCTGAGGAAACTTTTTATTATTTCTGCGGTGTCTGGTGGACCCTGGTATGTGCGAGAGTAAATCCAGTGATTTACTTCCCTTAGAATGATGTGACATTGCAGAGGAGGGAGATGGTAGCATTGCTGATCTCCAAGTTTCTGACATATTGTGTTTAAGACTGTCTCCTCTGCTGGGGAAACTCATTAATGGTGTGCATGGCTGGTCTGCCTGGATAGCCCTGCTGGCAGACACCGTCTTACTGCCCATCATGACCCCTGAGCAGAGGCAGCTTCTGGGTCACCATAAAACAACAGTGATAGCCCAAGCTGTGGGCAGCTGGGCACGAGATCCCAGGGAGACCTAAATTTTAAAAACAGAAACTTGTTAAGTGAAATGACTCTCTCATTTGGTGGGGCTTTTAATGTGTCTTATATCATTATTCAGTTCAACGCAGTCTTGAGTGCCAGGCAGAGGTTAGTGCTGGGGAGGGGAAAGTGTATCAGGCAGAGGGAGCCGTGGAGGGGGAATGAACACAGCACAGCTCCGGGAATCCTGTGCCTTGCTCTTTACTGGGAAAGGCCAACACGCAGACAGCCACACAGAAAGGAAGGGAGAATAAATCGAGGCTTAGAGAACCTCAAGGAAGAAGACTTAACAGGAAATCCCTGTGGGGTGGCGATTGTCTCAGCTCATGGTTGACAGGAGCTGTATGACAATTATTAAATAAAAGCAAAAGATCACTCACAACTCCCAGAAATGCAGATTTACTGTAGTGTTGATTGAAAAGAGACTCATTTTCTCAGCCTGCCAGCACTCAAAGTGGCAGGCAGGACATTATTCTAAAAATTAAAGAGTTTAACTTTCTTTTTTTTTTTCTAAAGTGAAAGCTACTTCTCCAGTTTAGGGGTCAGCTGCTGGAATGCTGGAGGGAAGATTGGATCAGTTAAAATGTGTCTGCAGTAAGTTAGCAGCAAAAGTGCCTCATGATGGTTTAAGCCATAAAGATAATTTGTTTGTCATATAGCAGGATGTCCAAACATAGGTGATGCTGGGGGGTTTTTTGGTATTTGTGTTGATGGAAAAAATGGCCATATTTGTTTATAACGTGTCCTACTGAGTCCGAGCAAGAGGTCAAGGCTATTTTTCATCCATTGGATCTGGACTGTCTTACATCTTGCTTGAGCTAATAGAATACAACAGAAGGAATGTTGTACAAATTTTGAAATAAACCTTGAAGAGACTTTGTACACTCATTTTCATTCTTGAATCCTACCTATCCACGCTGGGTTTAAGACTAGACTAACCTAACTGGAGATGGGAGATCGTATAGAGTAAAAATGGGCATCCCAGATGTGTCCTCTCACCATCCCTGAAGACCCACCAGCTCTTGGTTGACCTGGAAGCTGACCACAGATGCATGAGATGGATCAAAGGAGTCTACAAGACCCACCCACCTGAGCCCAGCCCAAAGTGCCAGCTACAGAGCTAAGTAAATGTTTGTTTGTGGTTTTCGGTAACTAAGTTTTAGGGCGGTTTGTTAAGCAAGAGCTGAAAGATACCAGCTCAGCAATGTCACTAGAAACTAGGATCTCTCGACCTTTCTCTCCTGCCACCCACAGTGTGTTGGCAGTGGCCTCCATTTTGGCTTCAGGAGGGCCCCTGTAGCTCCGAACTTCACGTTCTCACACTACAGCACCACAAGTAGGAAAGAAGAGGGGAAGAACAACAAGGTTCCCTTTGTTGCTACCGCCTTTCGCCAGGAGCATAAGCTCTCTCAGCTCCCTGGTGACTCTGTTTTGTGTTTCACTGGCTCTGATTTACACGGCCTCCTACACAATCCCTGGCAAGTTATACAGTAACATAACGTCATCACGCATCCCACATGCGTAAGACGGCTGAATCACATTATCTCCTCATCTTTTCTGTTTTTGCCTCTGGAAGCAATCCTTTACTCACCAGTTTCTAGATAGGGCCAACTTCAGTCTAGAAAGGTTAGAGGATGTAGTGAGTTCTGTGGGAGGGAAGAGAATGTTATTTAGTAAACTGGCTATCACTGAGAGGAAGGCCTTCTGGTGTGAGAGGGAGAAGAAAAAATGGGCTGTGAAAATATGCACAATCTAAGCAAATGAATCATAAATTTGGGAACGGTTATATATAGTGCAAGTCAAGTGAGAAGACTAGTAGCCGGGACGTGGAGAGAATTGGAACTTTATTTTACATATGATTGACATTTATTTTCAAAGTAAGGACACATTTGGGACAGTTGCATTTCTACACATACTAGACCACCCTGATGAAACCTGAAAGTTAAGCCTTCGGTACTATAGAAAGCACCACGAGCATTTGCTTTGTAGAAGCATCTCAAGGGAAAGTTTGAGCATATGGGGCAAGAAAGTTTGGGAGAAGGACATTTCATGTGATAGTCAGTACAGCAGGGAGCACTCTACTCATTAAACTGTTAATCTGATCAATGCCTTTAAGGTTATCATTCTGATAATGGAAATCCATGCAATAACAACACGGTTACTTGCTTTATTATAGTAATATCCCTGAGAGCCAGGTAATAGTATTCTGAGTAAGGCAAAAGTGTAGCGTTATTAAAAGAACAATTTATAATTGGAATTCCAATAGCTAGCAACCGAGGTGTCATTTTCTATAAGAAGCTGTCAAAACAAGGCGTTTCATATCACCCGTGGAGCAAAATTAAAGACTTGGAGGCAAAGAAAACTCATAAAAGCCCACATCGTATCTTGTTTGGGTCGGAATGAATATTCCCCCACCAAATACTTTTAGACTCTGCCACCCTGGTGTGATATGTGGGAATAGCATGTAGATTACGAAAAGGAATCTTATTATGATTGAAAACAAAAACCCAACAAAAAAACAAAACAGTGAATTTAACTCCAGGAGAGGATGAAAGAGGTCATAAGCATGGTTCTCCAAAATTTGAACTGCTTGTCAAGAAAAGATTTGGCTTGTTCTGTGCTTGATGTTTGTTTCTTGTTTGAAGGAAGGGTAGAGGGATGGAGAGAGGGAGGAACGGAGAGAAGAAGAGAGAGAGGAAAAGATAATACAAAAAGGAATAACCAAGTGTGGGTCTGAAATTCAAAACAAAGTTTCAAAAACACAGACTTGGGATCCATGTAAGGAATAAATTAATGAAATTTCAATTGTGAGAATGAATTGGGAAGTCAAGAGATGCATGTCACTTGACAGGTTCAAGTGCAAGGTACGTGGTCACTCGCTAGGAATGTTTTAAGGAAAACTCGTATACTAGATGAGACTGGGGCCAGATGATATTTAATATCCTTTCTTAATCTGAGATTATCTGAGCTATGTGTTCCGTACAATCCTGATGTATTTAGCTACCAGGACCAAACCTAGCCAAAACTATGCATAAACTGAAAGCTTTTTGTCAAAATCCCCACATCTTCCCCTACTCTCTGTTGGTTATTTTACTTCAGGGTCCTCTTTCCTCTCTGTACCAACTTTTCCTTTTCCCTACCCCGTGCCAATATGATCACAGAATAAATTATAAATGTCTTACCACCAAAAGTGAGAGAGGTGATGGTTCTGTTAATCAGATTGATGCAAGCATTCCACCTTGTATATCAAATCATCACATTGTATCCCATAAATGTATACAGTTGTGATTTAATACAAAATCAAATTTTAAAAAAGGAAAAATGTTAAGGATTTTAAGAAAGCCACCCTGGCATTCATGAGACTCCCCCCCCCCAAATAATAAATAAAATAAAGTAACTAAAGGACCATGGAGGAAATGCAATGCTTGGAACACAGGAATGAAGGATCCCTAAGTGGGGACTTACGGAGACGTCGCTGTGCCAGGAAGATACCTCCTTGCTACCACTCAGGAATGGTGACAGACTGGAGCCACACGTGAAGTCTGTCCTATCAGTGACTGCGTATTTGGCAGTCACAGGGAAGCTATTGTCAAGGAGAACTTTGAGTTTGATTCTGCAGATGAGGTTACTAGCACAATTCCCTCTCCGGCTTCTTCTTTCAGATAAATAATTACATCTCCAGTCTGCATTCCTATAGGCAGGTGGTGCTTCATTGATATTTGCTGACGCAACTAATAAACAGTATAAAGATCGACTAACAAGAGCAATCCAGATGTTACCCAGCTTCCTGGGAAAGGAACATTAATTTCTTTGTAGATCATATGCCCCCCCCCATACTGAAACGGTAACCTTTTCTGAGAGGCCCATGATCACATCTGAGAATACACATTATCTCAGGAACAAACGTATGAAAGTCTCCCCAGTGTCTTGGTTCAGATCTCGCCATCTTTTGCCTGGACAGGTAAAGTAACCTCCATAAACCACAGGCTCAGTCCTCAAAAATCTAGTTCCCTCATTCTCGCCAGTCAACTTGCTAGAACATATTAGATTATATTACTTCCCTGCTTACAAACCGCCAGTGTCTCCCACTGGCCAGCAGAAACCAGTCCAGGACACTGTATCTTGCTACACATAAAACTAAAACTATCATTGAAAACATATTTTCTTTTCTTTTTTTTTCTTTTTGGGACAGTGTCACTTTGTCACCCTCGGCAGAGTGCCATGGCATCATAGCTCATGGCAACCTCAAACTCCTGGGCTTATGCTTAAGCCTTCTCTTCCCTCAGCCTCCCAAGTAGCTGGGACTATAGGCACCAGCCACAATACCTGGCTATTTTTAGAGACAGAGTCTTGCTCTGGGTCAGGCTGGTCTTGATCCTGTGAGCTCAAGCAATCCATCCACCTCGGCTTCCCAGAGTGCTGGGATTACAGGAGTGAGCCACCACGCCCAGCTGAAACCATATTTTCCCAGCAGCCCTAATTTAAATATATCCTTCCTATTATCTAGCCTATAACTTATTATAATTTCCCAAGGTGAAACATCTGCCAGGCGAACTCCTATTCTTGCAGCAGCAAAAAAAATAAAATAAAATAAATAAATGAAAAAACTTTATTTTGCCCCAAATCAAAACCTTACTGAAAAGCTGACATCAAAATAGGAGATGGCTATGGTATACCTTACAAAATCAAATGTAATTCTCTTGGCAGACAAACTAGAATTACTGAACGTCTGGTAAGTCTTTCTGTGAGATGACACAAATTCAGGAAGTTGAGTAGACCATTAGAGTTGCTTTCTTCTAAATGAATACCCTTGGATATGGGCCCGGCTGTTCTGGATAGTCAGTTTCACTGTAATCCTCAGACCCTTCCAGTCACCGGTTACCTTGGTGAAGTCATCACCAACCTTTTTTGGACACAAACCCAGGGGGCTGATCTTGGGAGCCAGGGCAGACATGGCACCGACTTCGCCACTGATACACCTCAGATACAGGACTTTGATCGCACTGGGGTTGAACATAGGCAGCATGGTGGAGGCGGCTGGTGGCAGATGAACCCAGATTCCGGACAACTGAAGAAAGTTGTCAATGGTATATATTTATAATATTTTTTGATAATGTTGAGTTATTATTACTTATCTTCTTATTATTACTTATATTCTTTCCTCTTTCTGAACCCTCTTATTTGAATGCCTTTTATATTTTCTTCAATTTTCAATTAATTGTTTGACATGCAAAGAACATCAACCTGATGTTACTCTCTCCTCCTCTCTCTCTCTTTCTCTCTTTAGTCTTACTGTATTTCCAAGGACTCCAGTAAAATGTTAAAATAGTTACAATGGTGGGAAGTAGTTTAAACATAAAAGGTATGCTTATAAAATATTATCATTAGGAATTATGTTTGTTATGAGTCTTTAGTGAATGTTCTTTATCAGATCCAGGAATTTCCCTTCTATTCCTTGTGTGCTAAGATGTTCTTTATTATTAATACACTCCACCCCCAAAGTCCCCCTCTGGCAACCTACATTCTCTGTTAAATCGTATCTCAATTATCTCAGCTGTTCATGGCATATTTATCTCCTTTGCAAACACCTTCCTATAAACAACTCAAATCCTATAAGTCATCTTGATTTTTACTTCCAGTTATATGTCTTAAATAAATACACTCTCCCCCCATCTCTTATGCTGTGCCCCTAGTTTAAGACTCTGTTATAACATACTAAATTACTTCCTCATCTAACTGGCCTCTCTCCAGCTGCTTTTTTTCCTCCATCTGGTCCTTCTTCTTACAGTAGCCAAATACAGCTTTTTAAAGCATAAATAGTATCATGTCACTACTCTGCTAAAAGGAACCAAAATCATGAAATCCCCATTGCCCTTAAGATAAAATCCAAGAATGTTGACTTCTTTTTTTTAGGGTCTTGCATGATCCACTCCTTTTTCACCTCTTTATTTCACTCCCAACCCCAACTGGGTTCCAACTACCCTGATTTTTTCTTTCAATTTCTCAAACCATCCATGTTTTTTTTTTGTTTGTTTGGTTTTTTTTTTTTTTTTTTGTCCTGCTTCAGAATCTCTCTCTGGAACACTTTCTCCCTAATATAGGCCAGGCTATTTCTAATTCATCCTTCAAATCTCAGGCTAACCATCACTTCCTCAGAGCTGTCTTCTCTACTACTCATTTAGATCTCCCTGTAATTTCCCTTGAAGGCACTTATTACGGTTTAAATTCCAAAGAAAAATGTCTGGACTATCTGTGCTTATCTTCTCCTCCATGAGCACACACTTCAGGTATTATATTCATATCTATACCCAACTTGTAGCTCCAAATAAAAACCAGCATATATGTTCAAATGAAAAATTAATCAGAAGCAGAAGAGTAACCCACAATCGGAAGTCATCACTGTGAACCCATTTCTGTTTATTTGTTTGTTTCTTGCATTTCTTTCGGGCACGTCCAACCCATGGCTCACAGGCTGCATGCGTATTATGTGAGGACTATTTTGCTTATCTGTGGTAGTGGATATTGCAAAAGATACACACAGACCTTTTTCTTTTGCTCATCAGCTTATTCTTCAATATCTGTGTATATAACGTGTGGCTCCAGACAACTCTTCTTCTTCCAACAGGGCCCAGAGAAGTCAGAAGTTACACACTCCCCAGTAATCTTTCTTAAAATTGGAATATCCCATAAGATTTCTCTTAAAACTCAGGAGAAATTCTGGGGAGATGTTGCGAAGACTCCTCGCACCTAAAGAGCGAAATTGCCTCATGACTTTGCTAAGAGAGATGTCTCAGAGAGGTTGTCCATTAAATAACCTCTCCTTATGAAAGAGGTTTAATAATAAGGATGATGATGTTTCTGAAATCAGTTAGTACAGGTGTGTATAAATAGGATGCAAAATTGTTTACATTTTAGATGAGTTAAAGTTAAAATAAGTCACGTGGCAAGTTCCAAAAGTAGCCTTAAAGTTATCTGGAAATTTTATTACAGGTTACTGGTGGTCCTCGTGTTAGTTCTTTAATAAATGGAATCAGAAGGGAGTAAAGACGCCTATGGTTTATCCTATGAGGGTACATGTGAATCTCTCTAGATAGAGAATATAAATGTCTTAACACAATAACTAAGAAAATGGCATAAAGGCTATGTTAACCAGTTGGGTGAAAGCATTTCAAATTGTATATAGCAACAGCACTCTGTATACTCCATGATAGCATTAATGTACATAGATATGATTTAATAAAAAAAGATTAATAATTGATAATTCTAAACTTCAAGCTGTGGTATAGAGATAGTAATACCTAATCGTGTTGTGAGAACTGACCAAAATAATATTGGAACACCCTTGATAATGGAGGTATATAGGAGGCATTTAATAAATAGCAGCTACTATTACTATTATCATCATCATCTCTCTTAAAAGCATATGGGAACGGTGTTATTATGGAGCTAATAACCAAAGAGTAATGAGAAATGTTAATGGGTTAGTCATTTTTGTGTCACTGCAAAAAAATTGAAAGCTTCAATGACTGTCCCCATTGCCAATTGGAGAAAGTCCCAGTTCTCTAGCAGCTCTTTCAGAATCTTTCATAAACAATGATCAAAGAAGGGGAAATGCAAAAGGTCAATAAACATGGAATTAATGTTTAGCATCAGTTATACTCAAAGAAGTATAAATTAAAACAACGGCCTCTATATTTTATTATCTAATTAGCCAAGCTGTTTTTTGGATATTTACAGCAGGTGATGGTGCAATGAAAAACATGCTAATAAATCATTAAAATAATTTTGAAATAAAACATATACAAGAATCTTTAAGTTAGTCTTAATTTTTAACCCAATGGTTCAACTTATAACAATAGCAATTGATAATATTTGAGTCGAGTACTGAGCTAAGCACTTCATATACATTATCTGGTAATTATAACCCAGGAAAATAATGCAAAAGTCTGAAAAATATTTATCCAGAAAATCCTAGCTAGTTTGTAATGTCAAAAACTTAAAAAATACAAAAATAAAACTACAACATGGTCATATTAATTGTAATAGATTATGATGCAACCACTGAAATTAAGATTACAAAGGGGTAACAGAATCACATATCAATTATACTGTGATTGGGGAAAAAAGCAATATACAGAATTGTGTCTATCAGTTGATTTCAACTATACGCCCACTGCACCTCACCACACACCCCCAAAATCACAGATTAAAAGGCATGAATGAAAGGATGTATGAAAAAAACATTATATTGGGTAGGTCAAAGCCATTCCACAATGCAGAGGTCGGCTGAAGAAAAAATCAAGAGAGGCTTAACAAGAACGAGGGCTGTGCAAAGTATCTGACACTCCTTCATTCAGCAGTACCTATACAAAGTTTGGCAAAACAAAAAAGAAATTAAAACACAAACTTCTTCCATTAAGAAAAAGAGGATAAAAAAAAAATCATGGAAACAGAAATATACCAAAATATTTGCAATGATTTCCACTGTATGGTAGGATTAAGGATGATGTTTTAAAATGCTTTGCTTTTTACTTAATTAACATAAATTTTCAATGTCTTACAATAACTATCTATCATTGACTTTACAATCTGAAAATAATTCATAAATTCCCTCGCCAAATCATGTGCTCCCACAACACTAGTCCTTCACTATTCATACTAGACTGCTTTTTTTTTTTCTTTTTTAGAGACAGAATCTCACTTTTGTCACCCTTGATGGAGTGCTGTGGTGGCATCCCCCAGCTCACAGCAGCCTCCAACTCCTGGGCTTAGGTGATTCTCTTGTCTCAGCCTCCCGAGTAGCTGGGACTACAGGCGTTCACCACAACACCTGGCTATTTTTTTGTTGTGGTTTGGCCAGGGCCGGGTTTGAACCCGCCACCCTTGGTATATGGGGCCGACACCCTACCCAGTGAACCACAGGAGCCCCCCCCCCCGCCAGACTGCTTTTTCAGACTCATCTTATGCCAAGCCTCTACACCAACCCGTCCTGAGTTAGAGTCTTTGCTCTTATATGCTACTGTGCATTGTAAGTATTAAAAGTCCTTTGTGATGTTCCTTTTGTCCCAGTCCCTCCTTGACTCTTCCTTTGAAATCTAACTTGAAGATTTCCTTCTCAAAGAAACCTCCCTATCAATCAAGGAGGCTAGGTTCTTCCTACAAGAATTCATTGCTGTAGAACAAACCAAACCTCTAGGGTAACATTCTTCACTCCATCCTATGCTATTATTTATTAAATTATCAACTTCACAATAGTCAGCAGTCTTCTTGTGACTCCCTGGTGTATGGCACAGTACTAGACATGTTAGATTAGATAGATAAATAGATAGACAGACAGATAGATGAGAGAGAGAAATGAATGAAAGGATGTATGGAATAATATTGTATTAGGCAGCTCAAAGCCATTCCACAATGCAGAAGCTGGCTGAAGAAAAAGTCAACAGAGTCTTAGTAAGAATGAGGGCTGTGCCAAGTATTTAACACTCCTTCATTCAATAATATCTATATTATTTGTTTAAAGTTTGGCAAAATAAAAAGAAATGAAACACGAATTTCTTCCATTAAGAAAAATAGGATTAAAAAAAAATCATGGAAACAGAACCTAATCACCAAGCTTTGTGTATTAGTGAGCCTGAGTCAAAAGTCCAATTTCATATGTTGGCTTTTTGAGTAAGATTCATAGCATTGCAGTAAGTTTTTGTTTTGAGTTTTGAAACTACTTAAGGGGATTTAAGCAGAGGCTGATTTTGAAATGACTTCTGACCAGAGAAATGGGAGATCAAGTATTTTTTTTCTGAGGTGATACAGATGGCAAAGCTTTTCATAATGTCCAAATATTATTTTTCATCAAACCTGTAGAAAAGTTTTCAACCTGCCCTAATTTTTACCCATGAATCTAATAGACCTGGATTAAACTGCAGGGAAGATGAGAACATAAATTTTGTTCCTTTCGTTCCTTGTAATATGAGGGTTTGTATTCTTTCCAGCTGTAATAACCTCTAGACTTCAACAAAATTGAAAACCTTTAAATAGCCTTTCACAACCTTTCAGTGGAGTAATGAAGTTTTAAGTGCTCACTGGGGATTTTTCAGTTCAGAAAAATCTAAGCAGCAGTAGATATTAAAATCTAATGTTTACTTCAACTCTTTTACAGCCTAATGGGTTTTTCTGACAATGTAATTTTTAAAAGATTGGGTTTCATTTATTAATATAGTGTACTCACGCTGGAAACCTTTCTTCGTTAAGGACTCTGATGGGAGTCTTATGGTTAAACCTTGGTTGAAAGCCAGAGGGATCAGCAGGAATGGGGAAAACAGAAAACCTACAAAGGACTCATGAAGGCTGGAGCCAGGCAGGTTGTTTTGGGTTTAGAAAATGGGGGAAAGTCCTCTCTTTATTACTCAAACACTACAGGAGGTGGAAAAACAAAGGCAGTATGTTGAAGCCCTTGCAGCACATAATTACAAGTATGTGAATCACTGGAGTCTACACCCCTGTTCACCAACCAAAAGGTCTGCCTAGGAAATCCAGCTGTTTGCTAAGCTGATGGGAGTGATATGATTCTTCCGAGGCTTCTTTTCCCGGGACCAGTGGATAAGCATTTGGAAACCAAGGAGAAATTGCAGGATGAGCAATGGGCAAACCCACACTCATTCAGACAGAGGATGTGATTTGGACTGATTCCATTTTATAGATCGTGTTGCTGAAGCCAGCATGCAGGGAAAACCTGAGTGAGCTCCAACCAAGTGGTAATAAAAAAACAAATGCCACATCTCCTATGCATAATACCTCGGTATATTTAACAGAGATTTGCAAGCTAAGTACACTAGAGTGGAAAGGGGCAGGATTTATTTCCATTGACGGTGATGTGGTAAAGCTACTCTCAGGTATATGTATTATGAAGCATGCTATTTGAAGTTATAAAATAAAAATGCCACTTGAGGATATAATTGAAAATAATATTGTAAAGTAAAAGAGCTTGATGGTCATAAAGGATGGGGCTAGTTTGGAATTTTTTTCATCTTTACATTTCACAAATAGATGGCTTTGTGGTCATGAGTATACACGTAGCTTTGAAATTGAAGTCCTGCCAATTTTGCTTTATCCATTAGGATAGAGCAGCTTTGGAAAATGTAGAATATAGACTAAATTATCCCTTTAACAATTTCATAATAGTATCAGGGTTCCTTAATACTATTTGAGAAATGGTCGTTGTTTTTTAGAACTTCAAAAATTCAGGTAAGAGAAACCAAAACCAGAATCTATTATAATCCCAATGGCCATAGGAAAAAAGAAACTGTTTTATTTAACATGACATCATGAAGATTTTTTAATATATCCTCTTCTATAATGCAACAGATTATACAATATTGCTTTTGTCGTTTTGCTATAAAATTTTGATAAGGACCCAAACAAAAGTCATTGTAAAGTATTTTTCATTCTGTTCCAAAAGCTTTTTGGGGTGGAGGGTTAATTCTAACCCTGACCTCTCAAGGAAGATCTTGCCCAGTTTTTCCAGGGGCCTTGCCAGATCTCCATTTGGGGCTACCATAAACTTGGCATTCCTGGAAGAAAGCTCATTATCTCTTCTTCCTTTCATTTTCTCATTCCCATTTGTGGCAGGTGCTCATCTGCTTTATACCTTTTCTCCTCAGCCTCTGGAGTCCATTTCTTACTAAGTGTGGTACATTCCCAGTTCTTCAAACATCTCTACCATAGTAGCCTACAGCTACTCTAAGCACATGCCTTGTCATGTCTCGTCCATTAAACAATGGATCTCCTGTCCCTCTTCTCTCTCAATCATATTCCCTTTTGAGGCTTAAATGATTCATGGATTGATTAATTCATGTCATCAATTGGCCAGTCAACAAATGTTTCTTGCATGCCCAGTACATGCCAGGCACTGGGGATGTGAAATGAAATTTTATCTCTCCTTAACTCAAGGAGATTATACTCTAGAAGGAAGTAAGGTTGTAACTCCAATAAGTATAAAATGATCATTATTTGCTATATGGGAAGTAAATACAATTACAGTAGGAACATAGAATAGGAAATACCTAGACCTTTCTGAAAGACTCAGGAACGCTTTCACTTTTCTAAAATAAAAATATTTTTATATCACATTTATATCAGGAAAATTTCTAACTTACTTCTGTAGGGTAAGGTACAAAACTCCCAGTTTTCTTTCATAAATTCCTAAATCAACCACCTTTCAATGTGTCCAATCCTATTTCCACCATCTCCACACAAACCTTCACTCTAGCCACTCATCTCCCATCCCTGATTGTGTTCTTTCTTCACTCAAAATACCTTTCTCACGTCGTCTGATTCTCTAATCTTAACCATCCACCAGGACCTGTCTCTTTCATCCAGACGCCCTTGATATGCCAGTCAACATTGATCTTTCTCTGCACGGGGCTTGTAAGACAGCGACTATAATGCTTCCTATTTTGTTTAACAATTTTCTGTATATGTCCTACATCCCTAAGTAGATTTTTGGCTCCTGGAGGAATGATTTTTGTTGTATCCTCAGTGCATGGAATAACATATGACATATGACATAACATTATATGTCATGTAATCCAGAGAAATACTCTTTTACTGGAAGAATGAATAAGTAATTCTATGAACTATTTAACTATATCCTATAGCTCTTCATTATGCATTTGACGTTTTGTGACTGGATCAGGGTGCATACCATTTTATAATGTTTGCATAATTGTTTGTATGTGTGGTGTATATACGTATGTATGTGTGTGTGTATATCTATATCTATGTCTATGTCTGTGTCTATATCTATATGTATATCCTTCCCATCTACTCAGAGAAACTCAGGAAGATTCACAGGGAAAAAGCATACCCTACATTCATTTTTCAAATATAAAATGAGGGGCCAGGCATGGTGACTCATGTCTGTAATCCTAGCACTCTGGGAGGTTGAGGTGGAAGGATTGCTTGAGCTCAGGAGTTCGAGACCTTGTCATGCCTCACCCATGAGCCAACTGATCTCATGTTTCTCTTCTCTCTTAATTGTATTCCCTCTTAAGACTTAAATGAACAAGAATAAGACCTCATCTCTAAAAAAGATTAGCCATTCTCCACTTTGAGCAAGGAAATATCCAGGCATGGTGGTGGATACCTGTAGTTCCAACTACTCAGGAGGCTGAGGCAAGAGGATCACTTGAGCCCAAGAGCTTGAGGTTGCTGTGAGCTATCACGCCATGACACTCTACCAAAGTCTGACAAAGTAAGACTTCATCTCAAGAAACAAACAAACAAAAATACATATAAAATGAATGCCTACTGTGGAGTGCTAGACATTGCATTATGTATTAGCGAGTCATTGATAAATAGAACTTCCATGATGTCTGCCCTTCCTTGGGCTTACAGTCTGAAGTGTAATAAATACCTCATCCAGACAGACATATGAATGCTAAGGCATGACAAGCAAAATCTAACATAGCCTAGGAAATCAGAAAAGGCTGCTCAGCACCTATGACATTTAAAATATGTCTCAAAAGATAACAGAAGTCAGCAACATAAAAAGAAAATGGCCGATGGCAGAGGAAACAGTCAGCACAAAGACTAGTAGAAACAAAGAACATGTCATAAGGACCTAGAAAAAATTTAATACGGATAGAATATAAAATGGGGAAATGAAAGATGGGACTGAAGAGCTGAATAAAGTAGGTAAAAGTCAAAACATGTTAAAGACTTTGGACTCTACCTAAAGGATACTGGGGAGCCTTTTAAAGGTTTTTAACTTTGTTTAGAAAATTTTCTTGGTCAAAGTGGAGATTAGAATAAAGAAGAGTGAGAAAGGAATCAAGCAGATTAGTTGGGAGGCCAGTGCTGTAGTCCGTGAAGAAGATGATGGTCTAAAGTGGACCATTATGGATGAAATTGAAGTGGAAGTTAAAAAACTATTTAGAAGAAATAATGGAAAGAACATGGCCTCAAGATACAAAAACTGCATAGTAATTGTACTTTTAAAACACAGGGAAGACTTGGTTCAAGTTTTGATTCTTGCTTGCTGGATGACTTGGGATGAGTTGTTTATTTCTTTCTATGCTATTTTGCTTGTTTATAATATGGTGTTTGTAGGTGGATCTCAGAAGCCAGGGCTGTGATCTGAATGTATCCTTCCCCAAATTTATATGTTGAAATCCTAACCCTCAAGATGATGATATTAAGAGGTGAAGGCTTTTGAGAAATGGCTAAGTCATAAGGGTGGAGGCTTCATGAATAAGATTAGTGCCCTTACAAGAGAGACCCCAGTTCTGCCAAGTGAGGTATGGAAAACAGATGGCCTGGCCAGGTGCAGTGGCTCACACCTGTAATCTCAGCATTCTGGGAGGCCGAGGCATGTGGATTGCTTGAGCTAAGGAGTTTGAGACCAGCCTGAGCAGGAGTGGGACCATGTCTCTATTAAAAATAGAAAACCTAGCCATGTGTTGTGGCACATGCCTATAGTCCCCCAGATACTTGGGAGGCTGACACAAGAGGCTTTCTTGAAGCCCAAGAGTTTAAGGTTGCTGTGAGCTATGATGCCAAAGCACTCTATCCCAGGCCAAAGTAAGACTCCGCTTCAAGAAAAGGAAAAAAAAAAAAAAGATGGCCACCCACAAACCAGGAAGTGGACTCTCATGAGATTCTGAAGTGCCAGCACTTTGATCTTTGACTTCTCAGCCCTCAGAGCTATGAGAAATAAAATTTCTGATGTTTACAAGCCATCTGATCTATGGTGCTTTGCTTAAAGATAACCTGAACATATAACACAACTGAAGAAAGGATA
>CAUYQV010113230.1:0-10918 GCA_963574575.1 Galagoides demidoff
TGGCGGGCGCCTGTGGTCCCAGCTACTTGGGAGGCGGAGGCAGGAGACTCGCTTGAGCCCAGGAGTTGGAGGTTGCTATGAGCTGTGATGCCATGGCACTCTATCCAGAGGGATAGCTTGAGGCTCCGTCTCAAAAAAAAAAAAAAAATCTGACTTAATAGAAAATAGATAATTCTCAAATCTCTTTCTGCATTTAACGTGCCATAATGTTATTTTGGCTGAGGCATACCAAGAAAACTCAGCTGGGCATGGTGGCTCACACCTATAATCTTAGCACTTTGGGAGGCCAAGGTGGGAGGATCGCTTGAACTCAGGAGTTAAGACTTTAAGGCTAACCTGGGCAACACAGCAAGACCCTATGTCTACAAAAAATTTAAACTAACTAGGAATCATGATGTGCACCTACAGTCCTAACTACTTAGGAGGCTGAGGTGGGAGGATCACTTGAGCCCAGGAGCTCCAGTGAGCTTATGATTGCACTATTGCACTCCAGCTTGGGTGACAGAGTAACACCTTATCTCATCAAAACAAAACATGAGAGAACTTGATCTCACACAGATAATGTAGTTGAAAAAAGGAAGAATATCTTAATTCAGATTATTGTAGGAATTCTTTTTTTTGGAACTACACTAAAATATGACAAGTGGTAAAGTTCCTTAAATATCAGTTTCCAATAAGGAAGCTAAAACTGTATCAATGACTTTTTTTATAATATTTTGTTAAAATTCATTGGCATTTTTAATTTCAGGGAAGATGGTTGTAAGCCCATTACAACCTCTACCTGACTAGAACTAAAATGTCTGAAAAATACTAAGAATAGTTATCTAGGAACACTGAATAAATAACAGCAAGTAGATTACAGGGATGGGGAAATCAATTCAAAAAAAAGACCAATACAGCTGCTATATATTTCATTTTGAGTTTCTCCTAGCTCTTCATTTCCTAGCTTTGACCTAAAAGCAGGCAGAATAGAGAATTGTATAGCAGATGCAGTAAGGAATAAACTCATAAGAACCCGGTATGGCCAAACGACAAGGAAAAAGGCTCTTAAAAGCCAGAGAGGGTGGGTTAAATTCCCTGAAAGTTTTTTGATCACCCCCTTTCTTAGCTCTGTTCCAAAGTCAGCCTCAAGTGTGGATCTGCACTGCTGCCACAATGGTAGAGAGAGCATATACCTTAAGAACCCAAGAGAAACCTGTCTCTGTGAAGAAAAGTCAAAAAGACCAGGTAGTACAACGGGGAGGGAGGTGCCCATTATTTTTCACTCACCACTTCACTCTGGAGGTAGGTACAGTCTTGTCCAGAACTGAACAACATAAGAAACTAAAACCCTAAGGGAATACAATCTTTCTTGCCACCATAAGAATCAGGAAGAGGGAAGGCTAAACCAAAGAATATTTAAAAAACTATAAGAAAGAAGTTAAGAAAGTAATCTACAACAAAGGCTCTCTTTGACCAAACTCTAGTAGAGCTCCTCTGTGCCTTCTCCATTAGCTTAAAAAAAGCTCAAGGCCACATCCTTAGGATGATGACTCTAGACCCCTTAGGCCTGAGAAAGCACAACATTGCCAAGAGAATTATTGTTTATTCCAGCCAAAACTTAGTGGTAAGCAGTCCTCTCAACCTCCCTCTTAGAGCAGTTACTTTAAAAAGCTTGTGATTCCAAATACTTTCTCTGTCCCCTTGAGATACAAATCTTCTACCATAAAGAACTGCCTTCTTGAGCACCTGAGAGCCATCTTTCTGAAATGCCAACAGTGCAGGTAATAACTCATTTTGTTTCCAGTCCCTGCAAAAAGGTAAGGGCTAAACTTTAGTGAGCCTAACTTAAGTGTGCCTCCTATCACAAAAGTAAGTGTGTTAATGAACCCAGATGGCCTACTAACATGGACCAACCCCTCCACCCCACTTACAACAACTCAGTGCCTTTCCCTTAGCAGACCCAACCTTTAAAAAGTCTCTAACCTTTTTGAAAAGATGAGGTTAGTTCACACTAGACTCTCTTCCTTACTACAACAGTTACTGAATAAAACCTATCCTTACCATTTTAATTAGTGTCCAGCTATATTTATCTTTGACATCTATAATTCTAGTTATGAACCAACGTAAGTATTAGGCTCCTCCAAATCAGACAGGTATACCCAAAGAAGCATTACAAAGGCACTAAGAACCAAAGTTCAACATAAACACCGTCCAAGCCCTATCTAGACTATCCTTAAGTGGTGCATATACCAAACAGATGCAAACAGCACAACAAAGATTCAGAAAATGAAACTGATATTGAAACGACTGCCCACAAAAACCAAAAACCTAGTTTGAACCTAACCAAATTCATGCATACTAATGTAACGGCAAAATCAGCATTCCCCAAAGGAATGACAGGATCCAAAGCCTCACAGCATAACACTCAAAATGTCCAGGATACAACCCCAAATTATTCACCACATCAAGAAATGGGAAAATATGACTAATTCTCAAAGAAAAAGACAACCAACAGATGCCAACAAAGAAACAACCCAGACGTTACCAAAAACCCTAAAGCAGCTATTATAACCACATGTTCCATGCAGTAAAGATGAACACTCTTTAAAAGAAATAGATAAATCTCATCCAAGAAAAGAAAGCTGTTAAATAGAATCTAATAAAAATTTTAGACTTCATAACTACAATATTTGGAATAAAAACTTCACTGGAGGCTGAATGACAATATCAAAATGATAGATAATTTTCCTATGGCTGCTGTAACAATTACACCAAGCTAGGTGGCTTAAAACAACAGAAATTTATCCTCTCACAGACCTACAGGCTTCAAGCAAGGAGTCTAAAGTCAAGATGTTGAAAGGGCTGCACTACCTCTGAAGACTGTAGGGGAGAATCTGTATGTACTCTGCCTCTTCCAGATTTTGGTGGCTGTCAGCATTCCTGTGGTGCTACCACTCTATCTGCCTCTGTAATTCCACTGTCTTCTCCTCATTTTCCTTGTCTGTCACATTTCCCTCTATCTCATTCTTATAGTGACACTTATCATTGGATTTAGGTTCACGAATAAACCCCACCATGCAAAATCCTTAACTTAATCACATGTTTTGCCATGTAATATAATATTCACAGGTTCTGGGAACTGGGACATGAGCCTATCTTTTTGGAAGCCACTATTCAGCACACTACTACAGAAAAAGGTTGTGTGAACCTGAAAAGAGATCAATAAAAATTATCCAATCTAAAGATCAGAAATAGAAAATATTTTGCAGAAAAAAAAACCCTTGGGTTTAAGAACTAGTGGGACAATATAAAAAAGGCTAATTCATGTCTTTGGCGTCCATAAAGAGATCAGTACCAAAAAAATACTTGTGAAAATGACCATTGAAATTTTCTTAAAGTTGACAAATGACAATAGGTAAAAGCATTGATAAAAGAATCTTGAAAGAGGTTCAGCACCCATATCTCAGTGGTTAGGGCACCAGCCACATGCACCAGGGCTGGTGGGTTTGAACCTGGCCAGGGTCTGCTAAACAGCAATGGCAACAATAACACACAAACACACCAAAAAAAAAAAAAAAAGAATCTTGAAAGAGCCAGAGATACATACAGAGCAGTGGCTGGTTCTCAACCAGGGGTTATTCTACACTGAAAGAGATAGGTGACAACATTTCAAATCATTTCTGACTGTCACAACTGGGAGTAAGGGGGATAGTAGAGAACTACTGGTATCTCTAGTGGGTAGAGGCCAGGAACATTACTAAACATCCTATGATGAACAGGTCAGCCCCCACAAGGAAACACCCAGTCCAACACGGTAATGTTGAGAAATGTGATATAGAGAACACTTTAAATGACTAAGGACTCAGAAATCACAAAGATCAGAATATGGCAATAACCAAATCTATAAAATGCTAAAAGAAAACAACTGTCAACCCAGAACAATATATTCAGTGACAAGGCAAAATAACATACTCAAATGAAGAAAAATTAAGTTAATTTGTGGCCTTAGGATATATATTCACAATACAAACCAAAGAAGAAAGACACGAAAACAAGCATCCCAATTTAAAAATGAGCAAAAACAGGCCAGGCATGGTGGCTCATGCCTATAATACCAGTGTTTAGAAGCCAAAGTAGGAGGATCACTTGAGACCAGCCTGGGTAACATGGCAAAGACTCCAACTCTACAAAAAATAATTAGCCAGGCATGCTGATGCTAAGGTAGGTGGATCATTTGAACCCAGGAATTTGAGGTTACAGGGAGCTACAACTGTGCCAAAGTGACACTCTTTCGCTAAAATAATTTTAAAAATAAGAAAAATTTAAAAGCAAAATATTTGAACGTATACTTCAAAGAAAATATACAGATGGCATTGAAGCATGTGAAAAGATGCTCAACATCATTAGTCATTACAGAACTGCAAATTACAATCACCAAATGATACTACTATCCAGCTACTAAATGGCTTAAAGGATGGGAAGTAAAAAGAAAAAAGACACTGACAGTATCAGGTGCCTATGAGGAAGTGCAGCAAGTGGAACTCAACGTTGATAGTAGACATGCAAAATATAGATTGAATAACCCTAATACAAAAATTCAAAATCCTAATGTTCCAAAATCTAAAACTTTTTAAGCACCAACATAACGCCCAAAGGAAATGCTCACTGAAGCATTTCAGATTTTCAGACTGGGGATATTCAACTGGTCAGTATAATGCAAGTATTACTATATTTTGCTGGGTATAATGTATACCCATGCTTTGGGGCCAAATTTTCAGGAAAAAAAAATTGTTTTAATTTGGTGTCCCTGAGAAATCATCAATGTTTTCTTCTCATGTAATCCTTTTGACCTCTTGTAACATATTGGGTTGGGACACTGCTCCAAAAACCAGGTCTTCACCTCCTGCTCCACGTTCCAGCCACTCTGGAGGTTTCCCTTCCATGGCCTGCATCTGAAGAAGCTTTTCTTCCTACTGCCTCCATAATCTGATGACATTCTCTGTGGTAGGGGGTCCGAAGGGTCTCTCAACAGCTCTGTTGCCATGCTCTTTAATAACTATTGGCTTAAAGATTGCATTGTACATTTTCTAAGAGAATTTCCAGTAATTTCTATAAAAATATCAGCTAAATTACTAGCTCCTCCCTAAAGTATACAAACAGAAATACACTCCTCTTCATTGGTCAAAAATGCTGTTGTTGCGAATTTGCTCTAAGTTCAACAAAACCAATTGCCATATTCCAGGCTACAATTTTGCACATGGGTATCGTTATTCCTTTCTAAAGTTACACTTTTAATGCATAAGAATAAATAAAAAAATTAAAAACGTTTACATAGGTATGGAATTAGTACTCCCCACATATAATGAACATCCTTATTTTTCCCTCAAAATTTTTTTGGGGAAGTGCACATTATACAAGGCAAAACATGGTATTACAAAATTAAAAAAAAAAAATCCCAAATCCAAAACACTTCTGGTCTCATTCTGGACAAGGGATATTCACATATAATACAGCCACTATGGGTAACAGTTCAATAGCTTTTTATAAAGTAAAATGTACACTTACCATATAACCTAGCGACCTCATTCCTAGAAATTTAACCAAGTGTAACAAATACCTATGTTCACACAAAAACTTGTACTGGAATGGTTATAAGTGCTTTATGTAATATCAACAAATATTTGACAACCTAAATGCCCTTTAAAAGGAGAATGAATAAATGGGGTTATCATACAATGGATTAGCATTCAGCAATAAAAAGGAAGAAAACTACTGATTTAAACAACACAGGTAAATCAAACGCCTGATGCTAACTAAAAAGACCAGACTCAAAGAGTACATATGTAAAACGTGCCAGAAAAGGCAAAATTATAGAGACAGAACACAAAGCAGTGGTTCTCACAAGCTAATGGTGGGGGGGAAGAGTTTGACTACAAAGCATGAAGGATTTTTTTTTTTTTTGAGATGGGGTGATGAAAATTCTCTATGTTGATTGTGATATTGATTACATAAACTATGCATGTGTCAAACCTCATTCACCACTCAAAAGTGTGAATGTAACTATATGTAAGTTAAATTACAGCAAAAACCACTTAGGGACACCTCTTACACTTTGAATGGGTCATGCATCACTCAATATACATGCTGAAAATTTTTAGAATGTTGACATCTTAAACAACTGCATCTAAATTTCATGCCACCTCTAGAATTGCCAGAGTAAAAACGAAAATTAACATTCCAATATTATGAAAATAGTTTTGGCTTTATAGATGCCCTAAAAGGTATACTTAAGGAACCCTTAAGAGAACTATTAAACTAAATATGTGAGCAATTCTAAACAAAGCACCTGAAACCATGTTCTCTTCTAACTTTTCATGGATTCATTAGTTATAAGTTATACATATATATACACACATATATATACATATATGTACACATATATTTATAGCTGTATATATAGCTATAAATATACATACATGTACATATATTTATATGTAAATAATTCATATTTATATACAAACTATGTTATATATTTTTATATAATTTTAAATGTAAATATATTTACATATAATTTTTATATATAAATGTTATATTTTTATGTAATTTTTATATATAACTATGCTATATATTTTTATATATTTTTTAAGAAATTGATTCCTTTAGCTACTACAAGTATTTATTAGGCTAAGAGGTCATAAAATATACTTTTTATAACATACATTAAAAAAAAACTTTTGAAAGAATACAAAGTAAAATGACAGAAGGTGACAGAATTTAGTGTTTATGAATGAGATCTTCAATAACTTTAATAATTCAGAAAAAATTCAAAGTGTATTTAAAAGTGGAGACCATGCTTTATAATATTTTATAATAATCAAAGAAGATATTAGGCTCTTAATGGGGATACATGACTTAATAGTTTTTCAAATGATTTCAGAATGGGTTCCTAGATCTTTATAGGGACATTAAAAAGAAAAGAAAGAACTTTGGCAAGCCAAGTACACATGTGTGTGTGTGTACGCATGTGTGTGTGTGTGTGTGTGTGTGTGTGTGTGTGTGTGTGTGTGTGTGTGTGTGTGTGTGTGTGTGTGTGTGTGTAGCTTATGCCTAATAAGCTAATAACACTAAGTTTACCAAATCATTTAATAATATTGTGTATAAACTGTAAACTCCGAAGAAGGGCATTGTTTGCTATATGTATACAGGTCACAAAATATGACCTTTTTTGGCAAGTCATTGTTAAATTCTGAGGAAAAGGTAAAGAACCAACTAAAAACATCAGCAATAAAAAAAATTTGTAAAGGGAAACCTCTCATGCAATTTTAGATTCTGCTATACTTTAACACACAACATGACAATTTCCTGCTTCTGATAAGAATCAGCTAAGTAACAATACCCAAGTGACTAAGTCCGGAAGTTTGGCTGGGGTACCAATCTCTCAGTAAACAATGAAGGGGGGAAGAAATACCCAAATAGCTAACTAGGATATGCAGAAGTATTGCAAAAAGACAAGGCAATTAATAAGACAATTTTATGCTACTCAATTTTTTAAACTCTAGCTTCTCATCCAGTAATTTTCATTGCTAAAATTCTTACTAATGAAACTAATGAAATCTATCCCTCCAATGGGAATACAAAATGTTATAGGCTAGTTATATATAAAAGGTACTTAAAATCAAGGGTTTTGTTCTTTTATTTTAAGTATAGGTCAAATAATATGCAAACTTACAATACAATTAGGCAAGACAAGGAAATAAAGGGCATCCAAATGGGAGCAGGAGGTCAAACTCTCCTTCCTTGCTGAGAGAACCCCAAAGACTCAACCACAAGACTCCCTGAAGTCATCAAAAAATATAGTAATGTCTCAGGATATAAAATCAATGTTCATGGCTCAGCGCCTGTGGCTCAAATGGCTAAGGTGCCAGCCACACACACCTAAGGTGGCAGGTTCGAATCCAGCCCAGGCCCACCAAACAACAATGGCTGCAACCAAAAAAAAATAGCCAGGCATTGTGACCGGCACCTATGGTCCCAGCTACTTGGGAGTTGGAGGCAGGAGACTCGCTTGAGTCCAGAAGTTGGGGGTTGCTGTGAGCTATGATGCCACAGCACTCTACCCAAGGGGAAAGCCTGAGGCTCTGTCTCAAAAAAAAAAAAAAAAATCAATGTTCACAAGTCAGTTGCCTTTGTATACGCCAAAAACTGCCAAGATGAGAGGCTAATTAAGGACACAACTCCCTTCCCCATAGCTTCAAAGAAAATGAAAACCCTAGGAATATTCCTAACAAAAGAAGTGAAGGACGTCTATAAAGAAAATTATGAAACCCTAAGAAAGGAAATAGCAGAGGATATTAACAAATGGAAGAACATACCACGCACATGGTTGGGAAGAATCAACATTGTTAAAATGTCTATACTTCCCAAAGCAATCTACCAATTCAATGCTATCCCTATTAAAATACCAACATCATTCTTTCAAGACTTGGAGAAAATGATTCTGCATTTTCTATGGAACCAGAAAAAAAACCCGTAGCTAAGACAGTTCTTAATAATAAAAACAAAGCCAGGGGCATCACCATACCAGATTTTAGCCTGTACTACAAAGCTATAGTGGTCAAGACAGCATGGTACTGCCACAAAAATAGAGACACAGACATTTGGAATCGAATAGAAAACCAGGAAATAAAACTAACATCTTACAACCATCTAATCTTCAATAAACCAAACAAGAATATACATTGGGGGGAAAGACTCTCTATTCAATAAATGGTGCTGGGAGAACTTGATATCCACATGTCTGGACTCACACCTTTCTCCACTCACAAAAACTGATTGAACATGGATAAAGGACTTAAACTTAAGGCATGAAACAATAAAAATCCTCAAAGAAAGCATAGGAAAAACAGTGGAAGTTACTGGCCTGGGGAAAGACTTCATGAAGAAGACTGCAGTGGCAATTGCAACAACAAAAAAAATAAATAAATGGGACTTAATGAAACTGAAAAGCTTCTGTACAGCTAAGGAGACAATAAAGGTAAAACACAACCTACACAATGGGAAAGGATATTTGTATATTTTGAATCAGACAAAAGCTTGATAAGTAGGATCTATAGAGAACTCAAATTAATGCACATGAAAAAAGCCAACAATCCGATTCTGGGATGATGGCCAACTGGTAGCAGGCCTTGTCAGAGGCTCCTGAGCAAAGGAAGAAAAAACTGGGCGGAATCTATGAAGCCAAAGATGGGGAGCTGAGCCCAGAAAGAAGTTCGGCAAGCTATAAATCCAAGGAAGAGCATTTAAGAACACAAAATACAGGTACAAAGAGGGCCCCAGAACTGCTTTAGAGCTGCATGCCTCCTGCGGGCAGCAGGTGGCCGCAGAGGAGCCCCTAGCTCTAGGCAGACACAGAACTACTTGCGAGAGCCACGCACAACCCAGGGGGTGGCAGGGAAGGAATCCCCCACTCTGGGCAGGCCCAGAACTGCTTGCTAATGCCATGGGGATCCCGTTGGCAGCGGTGGAGAAGTCCTCCATTCCATGCAGGCCAAAACGGCATGTTAGAGACACGCACACGCCACAGGGGCCAGCGGAGGAATTCCTCACTGAAGACACCCGTGTTAGGTGGGCCCAGAACAGCTTGCTAAAGCCACACACAATCCGTAGTGCCACTGAGGAGGGATGGGCCCAGAACTATTTGCTAGAGCCACATGAGTCCCACGGGCAGTGGAGTGGCAGAGGAGTTCCCAGCTCCGGGCTCCCAAGCCAGGAGGGCCCAGATCAGTTTGCTAGTGCCATGGGCGCCCCACGGGCAGTGGCAAAGGAGTTCCCAGCTCCAGACACCCAACAGTGTTGGGCAGGCCAGGAATTGCTTGCTAGAGCCACGAACAACTCACAAGGTCACTGCGGAGGAGTCTACTGCTTTGGACAGGCCCAGAACTGTTTGATAGAACCATGCATGTCCTGTGAGCAGCAGCGGAGGAGTTCCCTGCCACGGGCTCCCATGCAGGGAGAGCCCAGATCAGCTTGCTACAGCCACGCGTGTCCAGCATGTGGCAGCGGAGAAGTCCTCCACTCCCCATTCCCCTGTGCCCTCCACCCCATCCCCCACCGTTGTCCCAGCAGGGCTGAACTAGGACTGATCTGACTGCTGCTGTTCCCCTGCCCCACCTCACCCCATCGCCCTGGCAGGGCGAACTAGGACTAATCCGGTCTTGCGTGTGCCCTGTGCCACTGCTGCCATTCCCTCACCCCCCGGCTGCACTGGCAGGGCTGAACTAGGACTGATCTAGCTGCTGCAATTCCCCTGTGCCCCAGTTGCCCCATGGGGCCGAACTAGGACTGACCCAGCTGCGTGCGTTCCCTGCACAGCTGCTGCTGTTCCCCTGCGCCCGGTTGCCCCAGCGTGGCTGATAAGGACTGTTCTGCCGGCTGCCGTTCCCCTTCCCTCCAGTCACCCCGGTGGGGCTGAACTAGGACTGATCCAGTGGCTGCCATTCTCCTGCCCCCTGGTCACCTTGGTGGGGCCGAACTAGGATTGATCCAGCCGTTGCCGTTGTTCTCCCCGCACCCCCCAGGCCAAATGACGATTGACCAGGCTGTCGTTCCCCTGCTCCCCCACCCCGTCACCCCAGCGTGGCTGAAGTAGGACTGATTCGCTGCTCCTTTTTTTTTGTTTGTTTGTTTTGTGATGGAGCCTCAAGCTATCCCCCTGGGTAGAGTGCCATGGCATCACAGCTCATAGCAACCTCCAACTCCTGGGCTCAAGCGAGTCTCCTGCCTCTGCCTCCCAAGTAGCTGGGACCACAGGTGCCCACCACAACGCCCGGCCATCTTTTGGTTGCAGCCATCATTGTTGCTTGGTGGACCCGGGCTGGGGATTCGAACCTGCCACCCTAGGTGTACGTGGCTGGCGCCCTAGCCGATTGAGCCACAG
>CAUYQV010113233.1:0-15125 GCA_963574575.1 Galagoides demidoff
GGGCTCAAAGCAGCCAGCCTTGGTGTATGTGGCTGGTGCCCTACTCACTGGGCTACAGGCTCTGGGCTTTTAGTTACTTTTGAATGATCAAAGTCCTCCCCAACTAAACCACTTGTGATTTGTCAGGTATTCCAGCGCGAATGCAGACTATCTGGAGCAGTCTTTAAATTTGAGATCACGAATGCAAACAGTGAAACCTGGTTTCTTGTACCCTCAAAAAAAATAAAAAAAATAAATTTGAGATCACATTGTTTAAGAAATATATATCTTTATTTTGTCCAGTACTCTTAGACAGATGAGAGTCGAGTTCCCGTGTAGGTTGGAACACATAAGACTAATTTTCATTTAATTTCAGCACTTTCATAGCAGGGACTGTCCCAGATCTGTAACTGTTCAAAGTCATATTCATTTCACAGTGTATCAAGCACCAGCATTGCCATGGTTTGGTTTCAAATAACCCTTTAGAGATAATTTTATATATGTATGGTTATATCAAAACTGACAGTACATAGTATAAGTGGAAGAAAGAACTAAGCTTTTAAAGGACATGCTGAAAGGATGGTGTTTGTGAACACAATAAATAAAAGTTCCCTCGCCCTCACAGACCTCCCCCCACCAACAAAACAAAAACAAAAAAACAGTTGTAATGTACATGGAAAATTGTGCACAGCAGACTTTTTTCATAAAATGTAGATTCAGGAGCACATCCAATTATAAATGGTTGTCAGGAAAATCATATAAAACAATGGAATACATAAAAGTGTCAAGAGTAATCGTCAGGGTGTGAAATTCCTTGCGGACCAGATGCCCATGGCAAGCAGGAATTATCCTGGCAGCATCATTAAGAACTTGACGTCCACAGAAGATTCTCCAGGGCTCCAGGGGTGCAAGCAGCTTGGGTGGGTGGAGGATTTGAATTTCATACCCTGATTCACAGTTTTCACAATTCCGCGTGCAATTTCAGCAAGAGTCATCATTTATTGCTGACACGTCGCCCTTTGGCGTGGAGGAACGTGAGGAGCCCTTGTCTGTGCTCTCCGACCCGGAGTTGCTCTGTTCTGTTGTTCTGACCCTGCATTGGAGGTCACGGTGGATGAGGACGTGGAGGAGGAGCCAGTCTTTTCCTTAAAGCCTGTGATAATGACCATGACGTTGCCTACAGTTACCGCCAACCGCTGCGCAGTGCTCCTGTCCATGTTTTTTCCGCCTGGGCCTTCCTGTGTAATTCGTTCCGTTGCTCTTTGTTGTAGCATTTGCAGACTGTATACTGTTTGCTTTGCTAGGAGGATCTTTCAGAATATCAGACTTTGGTTTTGTTTTCTTGTTGGAATTTTCCTTGGTAACACTAGGGCTAATTTCCTTATCTTTCTCAGGTTTCTCTTTGTCTTGCTTTTCAACTTTCTCCTCCTTTTTAGGGGGTGGTGGAGCGGCATATCGCTGTGTCACTTGCTGGGCCACCAGCTGAGAATTGATGCCAGGTTTTCCAGTGGAGGTGCCTTTCCTCACCTCGCAGATGCCGCACTTAAAGGCTTCCGCACTGTGGCTGAAGGTGCAGACGCTACAATCCCAAAAGCCTTCATCTGCGGCACGTTTGCTTGTCTTTCTGGCCTGGTCAGGCTCTTCTTGTCGCCCATGGTCACGGATGGGCTGTACTCCCGACCTCTCCCCAAGCTGAAAGCCGCGCCACTCAGAGGAGAAACGCCCTCTGGGGAGTCTTGGAGGACCGGCCCCCCAACCTCCCCTGCGCCCGCCTGCTGGGGCTGGAGCTCTGGCGCCTCTGCCAGTCTCCCGACAAGACTCTCCGGTATCTTGTCTTACAAGGACACCAACCCTATTAGATCAGGGCCCCGCCCTTATGATGTCTAGTGGCTTTAATTCCTTGCTTGGCAGCCCTGTCTCCACACTGGGGGCTAGGACTCCAACATCCGGATTTGGACGTGGAATGGGGCACACCTGTTCAGTCTTTAACAATGGCCTACCAAACTACGAAGGTCAAAAAATAATTACAGTTCGTGGCTCGCCTGTGGCTCAATCGGCTAAGGCGCCAGCCACGTACACCTAAGGTGGCGGGTTCGAATCCCCAGCCAGGGCCCGCCAAATGACAATGATGGCTGCAACCAAAAAATGGCCGGGCGTTGTGGCGGGCGCCTGTGCTCCCAGCTACTTGGGAGGCGGAGGCAGGAGACTCGCTTGAGCCCAGGAGTTGGAGGTTGCTATGAGCTGTGATGCCATGGCACTCTACCCAGGGGGCTAGCTTGAGGCTCCGTCTCAAAAAAAAAAAAAAAAGTAAAGTATCACAAAGCTCCCTATAAGTTTGCTGAAGCACACTGGTGCACCTCAGCACTGAGCCTAGGAATCTAAGCTCTTTCCACTGCATGGCATAACCCCTTCAGGTGGTGCACATAGCTTTCCTAACCAGAATGTTAAAGGACGGAGGATGCTTAGCTTTTTGGAACGGCTTGACACTACTCAGGACATATGCCGGGGGAGCACAATGACTCATACCCTAAGCTCTTGTGCCAAAGAACCACACACAAGACATGCTTGAGAAAGCATGAAAGAAATTCCAGCTTCCAAATAACCATTCTAATACACTGGAACCTCTCATAGTGTTAGCTGCTTTTGGTAAAGTGCTACAAACAAATCTTTTTGCCTAAAGCAAACTGCTTTACTTTACAAATAAGTAAATATAGTGCTCTCCTCCCGGACTCAAGATTTGTTACACTGTGTTGACCTAATATTCATTTTCTTTCTCTTCTTAGTTGATCAATAAGTATCTTTACAAACTCAGATCTTTTTTCTTTATTTTTTTGTAAAGGTATAGTTAACAAACAAAAACTATATGTATTTACAGTATATATGATGTTTTGATATGTATATAATTATAATATGATTAAATCACTAATTAACATATCCATCACCTCACTTACTTAAAGGTTATCTTGACAGGAAGAAATAAAAAAATAAATAAAAAGCAAGGTTCAGCGCCTGTAGCTCAAGAGGCTAAGGAGCCAGCACATACACCAGAGCTGGTGGGTTCAAATCCAGCTTGGGCCTGCCAAGTAACAATGACCGAAAAACAGCCGGATGTTGTGGTGGGTGGTTGTAGTCTCAGCTACTCAGGAGGCTAAGGCAAGAGGATTGCTTAAGCCCAGGAATTGGAAGTTGCTGTGAGCTGTGATGTCACAGCACTCTACCCAGGGCAACAGCTTGAGGCTCTGTCTCAAAAACAAAGAAAAAGAAAATTTGTACTTTTACTTTATTATTTTAAAATAATTTCAGACTTAGAGAAAAATTGCAAGAGCATTCCCATACACTCTTTCCATACACACCTTAACCTAATGTTAACATATTATATAACCACAGTACAATTATCAAAACTGAGTAATTAGCATCTCAGGATACAAAATCAATATTTACAAATCAGTAGCTTTTATATATCCCAACAATTTCAAGCTGAAAATATAGTCAAGGACTCTTTTCCTTTCATAGTAGTGTCAAAGAAGATGAAATATCTGGGAATTTACCTAACAAAGGACATGAAAGATCTCTATAAAGAGAACTATGAAACTCTGAGAAAAGAAATAGCTGAAAATGTTAACAAATGGAAAAACATACCATGCTCATGGCTGGGTACAATCAACATTGTTGATGCCCATACTACACAAAGCAATCTACAGATTTAACGTAATCTCTATTAAAGCACCAGTGTCATACTTTAAAGAACTTGAAAAATAGTACTTTGTGGGTGGCGCTGGCCCCATATACTGGAGGTGGCAGGATCAAACCCAGCCCCAGCCAAAAACTGCAAAAAATAAAAAATAGTACTTTGTTTTATATGGAATCAGAAAAAAACCTCAAATAGCATATACATTACTCAGAAATAAGAACAAATCAGGAGGTATTACATTACCAGACTTAAGGCTATACTATAAATCTATAGTGATCAAAACAGCACGGTACTGGCACAAAAACAGAGTGGTAGATTTATGGAACAGAATAGAGAACCAAGAGATGAACCTGAACTTATTGTCATTTGATCTTCAAATCTTCAGCACCTATTTAACAAATGGTGCTGGGTGAACTGGCTGGCGACCTGTAGAAGACTGAAACTGGACCCTCACCTTTCACCATTAACAAAAACTGATTCTCACTGGATAAAAGATTTAAACTTAAGACATGAAACTATAAAAATACTAGAAGAGACTGCAGGGAAAACATGTGAAGAAATTGGCCTGGAAGAATATTTTACGAGGAGGACCCCCGGGACAATTGAAGCAACACCAAAAATACATTACTGTGATTTGATCAAATTAAAAAGCTTTTGCATTGCCAAGAGCACAGTAAGTAAAGTAAGTAAAGCAAACAGACAACCTTCAGAACAGGAGAAGATTTTTGCAGGTTATGCTTCTGACAAAGGTCTGATAACTAAGGCGGCACCTGTGGCTCAGTGGATAGGGCACCAGACCCATATACCGAGGGTGACAGGTTCGAACCCAACCCCAGGCCAAACTGCAACAAAAAAATAGCCAGGCATTGTGGTGGGTGCCTATAGTCCCAGCTACTTAGGAGGCTAAGGCAAAAGAATATCCTAAGCCCAGGAGTTGGGGGTTGCTGTGAGCTGTGACGCCAGAGCACTCTACCGAGGGCGATTAAAAAAAAAAAAAAAGTCTGATAACTAGAATCTATAGAGAACTCAAACTAATCAATAAGCAAAGAATAAATAACCCCATTTCTATGTGGGCAAGAGACTTGAACAGCAGCTTCCCTGATGAAGACAGGTGCATAGCCTACAAACACATGAAAAAATGCTCATCACCCTTAATCATCACCCCAGTAAGATTAGCCTACATCACAAAATCCTAAAACTACAGACGTTGGCATAGATGAGGAGAGAAAGGAACACTTCTACACTGCTGGTGGGAATGCAAGCTAATACTACCTTTTTGGAAAGAAGTTTGGAGAACACTCAAGGAACTAAAAGTAGACCTACAGTTTGATCCTGCAATTCCTCTACTAGGTATATACCCAGATGATCAAAAATTATTTTACAGGAATAACATTTGCACCAAAATGTTCACTGCAGCCCAATTCATAATAGCCAAGACATGAAAACAGCCCAAGTGCCCATCAACCCATGAATGGATTAACAAATTGTGGTATATGTATACCATGGAATATAGTAGCCATAAAAAAAGATGGAAACTTCACATCTTTTATGTTTACCTGGATGGAGCTGGAACATATTCTTCTTAGTAAAGTATCTCAAGAATGGGGAAAAAAGTATCCCATGTACTCAATACTAGTATGAAATCAATATGTAATCACCTATACACTCATACGAATGGCAAAACATAACTATAGTCCAGAAAGTAGAAGCCAAGAGAGAGAAAGGGGAGGGGAGGGGAGGGGAGATATGGGAGGAGGGAGGGTATTTGGGGGGACCTAGCCTAATGCACATGATGTAATGGTACATTTCAAAACTATTAAGACATGAGTATATTTGTGATAGAAGTGTTACTTAGTTCATCGTAAGCACTTCACATTGTATATGGAAGCATATACAATGAACCCCATAAATGTATCTATTATTATTTTATATATCAAAGTTATGATTTAATAAAAAATAATAATAAAAAGAAAGAAAAATTGGGAAAAGAAAAGGTAGCTCACTGGCCACAAAAAAAAAAAAAACCTGGGTAATTAGGTAATATACAATACTAGTAAATAATTAAAGGCCTTATTTTGTCAATCTTACCAATAATGTCCTTTTTACAGTCCGGGGTCTAATCAAGGATTCCACGCTACATTGAGACATCATATCTCCATAGTCTCCCCTACCCTGTAATAGTTCCTCTGTGTCTCTCACCTGTTTGATAACACTGGCTGGTTAATTTGGGCTTCTCTAAGGTTTTCTCATGATGAGACTGAAGTTATAAATTTATGGCAAGAATCCTACAGAAATGATCATGTCTTTATCATCAGGCATAAAACATTTTATTTTTTTGAACAAGGTATTATTTAGTAAAAGTTTCATATATCCAAATACTCTTAACATTTTTAATTATTATGGGTATATAAGAGTAGTATATCTAAATACTTGTTAAATAGTTGGCATATAACATTTGTTGTATTTCATCAACATGTGCTAAAATCCTTATATAATTAACAGCAGGATTAAAATTGTACTTTTTTAAATTTTAAGAAATGTCAATTAGACAAGAAAAACATAGAGCTTAGAAAGTCAATTCTTTTAACACAGTTCCATGCAAACAAGACTTTAATTTTGTTCACTAAGATCCTGGAAAAGTACCTGCCACATTACAGGTACTGTAATCATAACATTTGTGATATAAAAGGATTAATTTTGAAAAACTAAAACACTAGCAAATTCACAAAATGACTTTATCAGTTTGTAGTGTGAAAAAAAGTTCAACCATTTAAAACATAGGTTTTTTTTATACACTTGTTTACAAGAGCCTATTTCCAATCTCCCTCAAACTGCTGGCCAGCCATGCAGCATTAGTGCTTCCAGGTATCACATAATACAGAGGTTTCCCAGGCAGCTTCAGCTGCTGCAAGCCCAGGTGTAGGCAATCACACACACACCCAGTCAATGAGCAGGACGGCTAGGAAGAATGTGAAATAGATCCACATGGACCACCACCACCTTGGCCTTCTCTCCCAAGACATACTTCAAAAGTAATAATGCACAGGTTTTATGGTCAGCCATTGTGATAGGTACCTGACCTACCAAAGCCACAAAACCATCTGCTTTGAAGTAGATCACTCCTGAAAGCAAACTTTACAGCAGGAGCAAAATACATGCTTATTACTTACACCCGAAGAAGACCTGAGCGACATTTGTAGGCATCATTATTACACTCTCCTAAACTTGGAAAACTCCCTAACCACAGTGAAGCTATCTTGTAGACAGGTGGCAGTAAGTTAAAGCTATTCTAAATGTTTGGTGTACTAAAGAAGTTCAGCATAAAGCAAAATTTTTAATTCAACATTTATATTAGGCTTTTTGAGCTTTAATGCAATTTTCTGTGTTACGTACTTCTTTTTGGTCCAAAACGCTGTCATATTTTATTTTCCTCACAATTACAAACAAAACTGTGATGAACATCAATGTTATCTGAATTACCTATGACAGTTATTCCAGAAGTCAGATAATGAGGTTAAAAAAAAAAAAAGAGTATTTAGGCTTGGCACCCATAGCTCAGTGAGTAGGGTCTCAGCCATATACACCAAGGCTGGCAGATTCGAGTCCACCCGGGCCTGTTGAACAACAACTGCAACCAAAAAAATAGCCAGGCATTGTGGTGGGAACCTATAGTCCCAGCTGATCGGGAGGCTGAGGCAAGAGAATTGCTTAAGCCCAAGAGTTTCAGGTTGCTGTGAGCTGCAACAGCACAGCACTCTACTGAGGGTGACATAGTGAGACTCTTATCTGGGGTTGGGGGAGTATTTTGCAGCTGCCTAATTGCTTTCTAAAACTCCGTCATGCCCACTTACAATGTCATTGGCAATGGGCAAGAGTACCAATTTCATGGGCTTCACAACTACTGGAATCATTAATTTTTTATTATATAGATATTTAAAGCTTATTCTTAACACTTTATTAACAAATTTGGATATTTTCCATATATTTATTACTTCTTCTAGTTTTTTGAGCAATTTGTTCATTTTGTAGGAACACCACACAATCTAATAGGCTTTAAAAGCTATCCATAATAATGTTATATATGAAGTCAAAGATATTTGGCTTCAAAAAATTATACTTTAAAAAAAAGCCAGGAGTTGTGGCTCACACCTGTAATCTCAGCACTTTGGAATTCTAAGGTCAGAGGATTGGTTGAGACCAAAAGTTCAAGGACAGCATGGGAAAAGAATTAGACTCGATCTCTACAAAGAATACAAAATATAGACCAGGTGCAGTGGCTCATGACTGTAATCCTAGCACTATGGGAAGCCAAAGCAGGTGGAATGCTTGAGCTCAGGAGTTTGGGACCAGCCTGAGCAATAAGTGAGACCTCTATCTCTACTAAAAGAAGAAAAACTAGCCTGGTGTTGTAGCAAGAGCTATAGTTACAAGTACTCAGGAGGCTGAGGCAAGAAGAAGGCTTGAACCCAAGAGTTTGAGGTTGCTGTGAGTTATAATGCCACAACACTCTCCTCAGGACAACAGAATAAGACTCTGTTTCAAAAAAAAAAAAAATTACAAAATTTAGCTAGACATGATGGCAGGTGTCTATAGGCCCAGCTACTTGGGAGGCTGAAGGAGGAGAATCACTTGAGCTCAGAGACTTGAAGGCTGCAGTGAGCTACAATGACACCACTACACTCTAGCCTGGGCAAAAGAACAAGACCCTATCTCAAAAACAAAATCACAAACAAAAATGAACAAAAACTGTGCTCTGAGATTTCAATCTTGTAGACTAGTGCCCTTCCAGCAAAGACTGATACCCAACAAGATATTTTAGTTATCAGCATGCATGCATATGAACATGTGCTTTAATAATGAAGGCAGCACCTGTGGCTCAGTGGGTAGGGCGCCAGCTCAATATACTGAGGATGGTGGGTTCAAACGCAGCCCTGGCCAAACTGCAACAAAAAATAGTCGGGCGCTATTGTGGGCACCTGTAGTCCCAGCCACTTGGGAGGCTGAGGCAAGAGAGTTGCCTAATCCCAGGAGTTAGAGGTTGCTGTGAGCTGTTGACAACTTTTAATAATGAACCTCAAAAATCCTAGAAATAATCATGGAGACAGTTTATTCACAGTAGAGAAACATTATACATGTGCTCCCCTAAATCCATGAGATAAATGCTTACCCTTCACAACACTACTCAGGTGTTAGCCACCTCTGAAACTTTTTTTTTTTTGAGACAGAGTCTCACTTTGTCACCCTTGGTAGAGTGCCATAGTGTCACAGCTCACAGCAACCTCCAACTCTTGGGCTTAAGCAATTCTCTTGCCTCAGCCTCCCAAGTAGCTGGGACTACAGGCACCGCCAAAACACCCAGCTATTTTTTTTTTCTTTTTAAAGAGATGAGGTCTCTCTCTGGCTCAGGCTGGTCTCGAACTCCTGAGCTCGGGTTTTCCCCCATCTCAGCCTCCCAGAGTGCTAGGATATAGGTGTGAGCCACCGTGCCCAGCAACCTCTGAAACTTTCCTTATTGGTCCAACTTAGTCTCTTCTCTTCTTTATATATAAGATAATTAGCCTGAGCAAGAGTGAGACCATGTCTCTACGAAAAATGGAAAAACTGAGGCAAGAGGATCACTTGAGCTCAAGAGTTAGCAGGCACTATGAGCTATGACACCATGACACTCTACCTAGGGCAACAGCTTGAGACTTAGTCTCAAAAAAGAAAAAAAAAAAAAGATAATTACATGACTATATTTATATTTCTGATCTGAAATGAATTGTTAATAGCCTGTTTCCTCCAGCAGAGCATAGCTTCCATATGGCAAAGACTGTGTTATAATCATCTCTGTGTTCCTAACACTGCACATGAAAAACAGAACCCTCTGAATTGTTGAATCTTTTGAATAAAGATATAATTCTGGCCAGGCATGGTGGCTCATACCTGTAATCCTAGTAATTGGGAGGCCAAGGCAGGTACCTTGCCTAAGCTCACAGGTTTGAGACCAGCCTGAGCTAGAGGGAGACCTTATCTCTAAAAATAGCTGGGCATTGTGGCAGGTGCCTGTAGTACCAGCTACTGGGGAGGCTGAGGCAAGAGACTCACTTGAGCCCAGGAGTTTGAGGTTGATGTGAGCTGTTGAGCACTTTACTGAGGAAAACAAAGTGAGACTCTGTCTCAAAAAAAAAAAGATGTAATTCAGCAGAATTTAAAAAAGATGTAATTCAGCAGAATTTTCACATAGCCAACCACTTCTGTAAACATAGTTGTGCACCATAAGACAGTCAACAACAAACCACATTATACAATGGTGATCCCATAAGATTATAATACCATATTTTTACTGTTCCTTTTCTATGTTTAGAAGTATAAATACTTACCATTGTGTTATAAGTGCCTACAGTATTCACTACAATAACTTACTAGAAGCAATAGGCTATAGCCTATAGCCTAAGTGCATTGTAGGTTATACCATTTGGATTTGTATATGTACACTCTTTGACGTTTGCACGCAAACAAAAAAGACTGTATACACACATATTATTAAGAGACATACGACTTCACCTCACATCTTAATGCCTAGATATTCTCCTTACCATGTTACAATTCTCTCATGAGAATTGTATTATTAATAGTGAAATTATGTTAAACTCTCCTTTTTGCACCTTTTTTTCAATAATAATTAGGCAAGTACTAAATGAAAATGTAATTTCAGGGTCAACTTTCAAAAATAATTGCTTTTAAATATGCTCACCACCATATTTACCCAAATTCTACAAAATATAATGTAACACAAAACAAATAATAACATTAAATAGCCTGATGCACCTATTAAAATTCTTTTTTGATAAGAGAGTAAGTTTATTTAAATTGTTGCAACATGGTAAAATTCTTTTTTAAAAAATAATTTTTTTTTTTTGGTAGAGACAGAGTCTCACTTTATCGCCCTTTGTAGAGTGCCATGGCATCATACTGCTCACAGCAACCTCCAACTCCTGGGCTTAGGCAATTCTCTTCCCTCCTGAGTAGCTGGGACCACAGGTGCCTGCCACAACACTCAGCTATTTTTTTGTTGCAGTTTGGCAGGGGCCGGGTTTGAATCCGCCACCCTTGGTATAAGCGGCAAGCACCTGACCCACTGAGCCACAGGCACTGCCCTAAAAAATAAATTTTATTGCCTTTATTAAAGGCACGTAACAGGACATTAGTAAAATGGTTACTACAGTGAAACAAAATAACATACTCACCATAACACATAGTGACTCATTATCTATTAAAATCCTAAACACTAATGGTCATCCTTTGATGTTTAAGAAATAATATTGTTAATCTTTGGAGTAATTTGTTACTTCCAAATTCAATTCAAATAGATCAGATAAACTACTTTGGTGTCTATTATTAATTTTTTTTTAAAGGGGCCATGATAATCTTCTCTGTATTGTTCCAATTTTAGTATATGTGCTGCCAAAGAGAGTGCTCTATTATTAAATTTTAAGTTAACTTGACAGCAAGACCTTTTCTAGGATTAAAGGAAAACCTGTTATGCACACAAATGCACATTTATAACATACTATTATATGAAATGAGCTTGTGGAAAAATAATTCTATTTTATAAATAAGAACATTCTAGACACTGAAACATTTATGATTTGTTAGCCAGGTATTAAACAGAACCATCCATAAAGGACAACTTACTGATTCACTGATAACTTAACTAGTCATGGTTACTACCAATTGATAAAATAAGTATTCTACTTTCATCAAACCATAAATATTTCAAAATGACACCCTATAACATTCTGTGGAGAGTTCTTATGCTAGCAGTTTTGTGTTTCTACTCAAAGGCTCACCTGACAGGTCCAGCTCCTCAGTGGAAGACAAATTGGCCAAACTCCAGCTGTCACTTCGGGCTGCCAGGACAAACTTGTGAGCATTGATGTGCCTGCCCCCAACCTTTATCTTCAGATCACTGAAGAAGAAAAATAGCCACAGATATAAAAAAGTCACCATAACTAGGTACAGTTAGAATTCACAGCTGATAAATACATTAATATTGATTGATCAAAATGTATCTGTGAAAGAAAAGACTTCACAACAAAATTATTTCTTCTTGGCTAGGCCTGGTGGTTCATGCCTGCAATCTTAGCACTCTCGGAAGACCAAGTGGGAGGATCTCTTGAGCTCAGGAATTTGAGAACAGCATGAGCAACAGTGAGACTCCATCTCTACCAAAAACAGAAAAATTAGCCAGGCATTACGGCACATGGTTGTAATCCCAGCTACTCGGGAGGCTGAGACAGGAGGACTGCTTAAGCCTAGAGTTTAAGGTTATTGTGAGCTAGGCTGCAGCCAGAGCATTCTACCCTAAGCAACAGTATGAGACTCTGTTTAAAATATATATATATATGTATTTTTTTTCTTCTTTTAAAAATCTTATTCTAGGCTCAGCACCCATAGATCAGTGGTTAGGGTGCCAGCCACATGCACTAAGGCTGGCAGGTTGGAACACACCCAGGCCTGCTGAACAACAATCACAGCAACAACAAAAATATATAACCAGGCGTTGTGGCAGGCAGCTATAGTCTCAGTTACTTGGGAGGCTGAAGCAAGAGAATTGCTTAAACTCAAGAGTTTGAGGTTACTGTGAGCTGTGATGCCACAGCACTCTACTGAGGGTAACATAATGAGACGACTCTGTCTCAAAAAAAAAAACCCACAACTTTATTTATTATGGGTCGCTGGGTATGGTGGCTCATGCCTATAATCCTAGAGCTATGGGAGGCTGAGGCGGTGGATTGCCTGAGCTCAGAGGATCAAGACCAGCATGAGCCAGAGTGAGCCAGGGTGAGACCCCATCTCTACCAAAAAAAAAAAAAAAAGCTGGGGGGCCTGTAGTACCAGCTACTTGGGAGGCAAAGGGCAAGAGAACTGCTAAAGGAAGAAAAGAAAAAAAAAATTATTTATTATGTGTACATGTGATACTTTGATATAGGTGTATGATATGAATTAAATCAGGGTAACTAGAGGTTTCCATTCCCTCATGCATGTATTATCTCTTTGTGTTAGGAACATTCAAATTCCACTCTTTTAGTTATTTTATTTTTTTTCTTTCTTTAAGTTATTTTAAAGTATACCTAACTTTTTGTACAATAGAGCTACTTTGTTGTACTATCAAATACTGTTCATTCTATCTAATTCTCTAACTTTATTTTTGTACCCGTTAACCATTCCCACCTTATCCCTACTTCCCACTACCCTTACTAGCCCCTGATAATCATCATTGTACTATCTCCATGAGATCGACTGCTTTTTTTAAAATTTTTTTTTGAGGTCAATTGTTTTTAATTTTTTTTCTTTTTTGAGACAGAGTCTCACTATGTTGCCTTTGGTAGAGTGCCGTGGCATCACAGCTCACAGAAACCTCTAACTCTTGGGCTTAAGTGATTGTCTTGCTTCAGCCTCCCAAGTAGTTGGGACTACAGGTACCTGCCACAATGCCTGGCCATTTTTAGTTGCAGTTATCATCACTGTTTAACTGGCCCAGGCCAGTTTCGAACCCGTCAGCTTTGGTGTAAGTGGCTGGCGCCATAACCACCATGCTACAGGTGCCAAGCCTGTTTTTAATTTTAATATTTAGTTACCACGCATCAGTGAGAACGTGCAAGACTTATCTTTCACTGGGAGGCCGAGGCGGGGATTGCCTGAGCTCACAGGCTCTAGACGAGTCTAAGCCTGAGTGAGATCTCATCTCTAAAAACAAAGAAAAAATAGCCAGGCATTATGACAGGCGCCAGTAGTCCCAACTACTCAGGAAGCTGAGGTAAGAGGATAGCTTAAGCTCAAGAGTTTGAGGTTGCTATGAGCTGTGACACCACAGCTCTCTACCAAGGGCAACAAAATGAGACTCTGTCTCAAAAAAAAAAACCCAGAAGACTTGTCTTTCTGTGATTGGCTTATCTTACTTAATGCAGTATTCTTCAATTTCATTCATGTTGCTAAAGACAGGATTTCTCATTCTTTTTTATGGTTATGTGCATATGTACCACAATTTATTTATCCATTCATTTACTGATGGACACTTAGGCTGATTCTAATTCTTGGCTACTGTGAACAGTGCTGCAATAAACATGAAAGTGCAGGCATCTTTTTGATACACTGAATTCCTTTCTTTTGCATACATACCCAGCAGTGGGATTGCTGGGTCAAATGGTAGTTCTATTTTTAGTTTCTTGAGGAGTTCTTCAAATGGTTGCACTAACTTACATTCCCACTAACAGTGTATGAGGGTTCCCCTTTCTCCACATCTTCACCAGCAATCATGGCAAAATTATTTCTATATTAGCACTGAATTCTGATGGGTCATGTTGCTAATATATTGTTGGAAATTTTTCTGTTAGAAACTTCTAGCTTTAATTCACACGGGAGGCTCTGCTTTCAAATACATCTTCTAATGGGATTCTTATGGTGGTGAACCTACAAATTAAGTAGGATGATTATTAATATTCATATAAAAAGTATAAGATATTTTATGTACAACAAATCAAGGTAAACCATCAAGTAAAGAAATATGGAAAGCCTAAAGATCGTAATGACAGCTCTGAGACTACAACGCTGCTACAATCCACAGTAATGCTCAAGCAAGGTTAAATAGAACAAATTAGCTTTGAAAAAGCAGTCAAGAATATGACACTCAAAACCTGGACTCCAATTCTTATACTAGAAACATTCAGACCTAAAACTGACTAATTTTCACTCAACCAATTATAAAGAAATTTTTATTTTTAAAATATGTCTCCATATTCATGACATACTATTATATAAAAGAGCTTCCTGAAAAGACATTTATGTTTAACTTTGAAATGTCAAATGTTGAGGGAGAGAGAATCTGGGCAGTTAACATATACGTCAAGATGACCTGCTGGGCAGACACATGTGCCATATGGGTATGCTGGCTGCAATCCAAAGTCATTAATTATCATCATCCTGCTTGTATTATGTTCTTTATTTTCATATTTCCCTTTAAATTATTTACTAGGATGGAAAGCTTTTAAAAACTAAATACACAAAAACTGTTAGATGAAAAAACAATACTATTATATGAATAAACAATCAACTTAATAGAAGACTCACATCCGACTTAATAATCATTTCATTTAAGAATATCAATAATCCCAATGCTATTAAAGGCCAAGCTGTACTAATTATATTAGGTTATGAGATTAATATGTTATTTGTTATTTCAAATTGTTAACTATTGTTACCACAGAACATTATTCATCAATAAAGAATAGGATAGTCTATTCTATATGTATTTAAAACAGAACATGGCTCAGCACCTGTGGCTCAATTGGCTAAGGCGCCAGCCACATACACCTAAGGTGGCAGGTTCGAATCCCCAGCCCGGGCCTGCCAAACAACAATGATGGCTGCAACCAAAAAATGGCCGGGCGTTGTGGCGGGCGCCTGTGGTCCC
>CAUYQV010113234.1:0-42804 GCA_963574575.1 Galagoides demidoff
GTTTTAAAACATTCTGGTTCTACTCTTAGAGAGTTTCACTTGTACCCCTGTAAGATATATCTCAAAAATGGTCCCTCCAATCCCCCTCCCTCCACCCATTCCCCCACCCTTCTCCCTCCCCCCTCTCCACCCATTCCCCCACCAAAAATGTTTAATTCTGTTGAACACTAACTTTATTCTTTTCAACAAACAAGGCTGTTAAATGCTAAATATGAAGTGTGTCTTTTATAAACGTCATACTTTAGAACAGTTTTGGGTTCACAGCAACATAGAGCAGAGAATACACAGTCCCCTCATGGTCCATCACATCCACAGCCCCCAGCAAAAATTCCTCCAGTGCTGGTACATTGGTAGCAATCATGGACTCACCACTCACGCATCATTTTGCCAAAAGATTACAAGTTACATCCGTGTCCTCTTGCTGCTGTATGTTCCATGGGTTTTGACTAATGTTTAACAATACGCGTCCTTCATTCTAGAGTCCTACAGAGTAACTTCACTACCCTCAAGAGCCCATGTGCTCTGCCTACTCATCCGTCCCCACCAACCCCAGGCAACCACTCTTGACACCAGGGGTTTGACTCTTCCTGGACGTCACATAGTTACAATCAGACAGTAGGCAGCCTTTTCAGATTGGCTTCTTACACTTACCAATATACATTTAAGCTCCCTCTGCATCTCTTTATGGCTTGATAGCTCATTTCTTTTCAGCACTAAATAATATTCCGTTGTCTGATGGAACATTTTAACCATTCACTTATAGAAGGACATCTTGGTTGCTTCCAGGTTTTGGCAATTACAAATAAAGCTGCTGTAAACCCCCATGTGGCAGGTTTCGTGTGGACATTAAGTTTTCAACTCACTTAGGTAAATTCTGCAGAGTGTGCTGTAGGATGTGGTAAGACTATGGGTAGTTCTGCAAGAAACCCTCCCTTCCCCCAAGTAAGTGAGTCTCTAACATTAATGAACCCCCGGCAGGTTAGACGCTAGTAAAATTGTTCCTCCTGAGAGCAGGTCTGCTTAATAAGTATGGAATGCTCTGGCTTATGTCAAAATGGGGTCTTGCTGGAAGCATGAGGAAATTCTCATGCTCTGATAGTCACCGTGAGGACCTGAGAGGGTTACTGGAGAAAAAAACTCACTAAAGTATGGGGGTCCCTCCTAAATAAGCAGTATCTTCAAACCGGTGTCTTATTCACTTCATTGAGTTTCATCATAGTTGTATCTCAAAATAATAAATCATTTAGTTTGCATGTTTTCAGCTTTCTACTGTATCTGTTGTTATGCAATTGCTTTTTTTTTTAATTCCCTGTGCTTTTAAGCCCCCTGGTTCTTACCAGTGCTCATGGCTTTCATACCCAAACAGTATTTCATCTATGACAAAACAGTGTTCAACTTGTTTTCTAACTCTTCAGTTTAAAAAAATTATAGGCATACAGAAAGTTGGGGAGATATTACCCAGAGGCCCCACACACCCTTCCCTCATTTTTCCCAGTGGTTCATCTTAATCCTCACACAAGATCCACAGCAGCAGCTGACTTTGGTACTCTGTGTGTAGTTCCCGTTTTATTGTGCAACTTTCAATTTTTAAATCTGTCAATGAACATCTGAGTTATACCCTTTACTTGTTGCCCCTCCCCCATTATTAACCATGATTTTACTGATTAGAATGGCAAAAATCCAAACACTCACAGCACCATAATGGTGACGATGAGGAAAACAGGAACTCTAATTCCTTGCTGGTGGGAATGTATTCCTGCTGGGAACTGTAAATGTGTCTTTACTATATAGAATAACCCGGTCTAGAAAAGCTACCTACTGTATAATTGCAATTTACAGTCAAACCTGTGTAAGCTGACCCCCTAAGGGATTAAAACAAAGTGGTCAACCTAGGGAGGTGGTCAACAGAGGGAACTAGGCCTCCTGTCCTGCTATGTACATGTGGTGCATGTCCTGTGTATAAAAATTAGACTTAGGGAGGTGATCAGTGTAGGGAGGTGGTCAACTGTGGAGGTTCTATTGTATGAGGCATTCTGGAAAAGGCAAAACTACACAGTCATTAGATCAGGGGTTGGAGGGATGAGGGGATGAAGAGGCAGAGCGTGCATGATCTTTAGGACAGTGAAATGATTCTGTAGGAATCTAAAATGATGGTTATGTGCCATACATTGGCCCAAACCCGTAAGACACAAAATACCGAGTGTGAACCCTAATGTAAGCTGTGGACTCTGGGTGGTAATGTTATCTCAGTGCTGGTTTCTTGACTGCAAAAAAATGTACCACTGTTGTAGAGGGACGCGTCCAGAGTGCAGGGCTTGTGCTTTCGTGGAAGCAGGGGCTACCTGGGAACCCAACTTTCTGTTCAATATGGCTAGGAACCTGAAACTGCCCTAGAAATAGCCCATGAAAATGTTTTAAACATTTTCAGGGATTACAGTCATTGGTGTACATGTAATGAGGTTGGACTATTAAGTTCAAAAACTCATCCTGTGAGAAGTGCTACGTCCCTCCGTGCCGAGTATCACTGCAGTCACCAGATGGCCAAGGGGAGGCCGGGGAAGGTGACATTCAGCAGTGAGGTAGACAGTGACTTTTTCTAGGATGAGTTCACAAACTTAAGAGTCTGATGCTGGAAGAGTCGCTCAAGAGTCTGTACAGAGAAGAAGGGGTGGGGTAAAGTGCATCTGAACCTTAGGAGATAAAGCCAAACCTTTTTCCGATCGGTTCTAACCACTTTCCCTCCAATAGTTTCTCCTCCTTCCTCTAACTTTTCTGGCTGGGAAATGATATTTCAAAGAGGTTTAAATTTAAGTTGCTTTAATTACTAATGAGGCTGTATATCTTCTCATTATTTTCGACCAATTATGTTTTCTCTTTGAGGTCCTGGTCCAAGTATTTTGTTCAAACTATTAGTCTTTTGGCTCAGCGCCTGTGGCTCATGTGGCTAAGGTGCCAGCCACATACACCTAAGGTGGTGGGTTCTAATCCAGCCTGGGCCTGCCAAACAATAATGATGGCTGCAACCAAAAAAAAAAAAGCCAGGCGTTGTGGGGTGCACCTGTGGTCCCAGCTACTTGGGAGGTGGAGGCAGGAGGCTCACTTGAGCCCAGGAGTTGGAGGATGCTGTGAGCTGTGATGCCACAGCACTCTACCCAGGGGAACAGCTTGAGGCTCTCTCTCAAAAAAGAAAAAAAAAACCATTAGTCTTTTGTTGTTTTGAGAGAGAAGAGAAGAGAGCCTGTCACCCAGGCTAGATGGGGGTAGCAGCATGACCCCAGCTCACCATAACCCAGTGGGACCACAAGTGTGCACAATCACTCCAGTTTTATTATTATTATTATTATTTTAAAGAATAAGTTTTTGCTACATTACACAGCTGGTCTTGAATTCCTGGCCTTAAACAATCCTTCCTCAGCCTCCCAAAGTCCTAAAAGTACAGGTGTGAGCCACCACGCCCAGCCTAGAGCTACTGGTCTTAATATACTTATCTTTTTTCAATAATATATGTTATTTATATCTCCTCCCATTTGTGGTTTTTCTTCACTCCACTCTCTAATGCACAGAGTAGGAATGTAGGAAGGCTAAATCTTTTCTTGGTTCATGCTTATTATGCCATGTTTTCAAAACCTTTCCTCGGGTCATAAGAATGCTTTTCTATGTTTCCTTGTAACAATTTTTTGGATTTATCTGATACCTGAATTGAGTTTTTAAAGCGTGATGTGAGGTACTGTCCATTTTTTTCTCTCCAATATAACCAACTGTCCCAGTACCACTTGCTGTAATGTCCTTTTTCTGTTCATCTTCAGAGGCAGGTCTTATATAGACCGTTTCCATAATAGGGAGCCCAGAAACAGACCTATAGTCTGCTCCCCATTCTCTCCAAATCACCTATTTTTGTATTTCTGCCTAGTACATTGCCATCTTGATTGCTATAGTTTTATCAGAGTTAAGTCTTGATATTTAGCAAGGCAAGACTCCCATTCACTGTTATAATCAAGAATAAGCTTATGTTTCGTAGGAAAAGAGGGGCAGGGCTTTGATTTTAGTTTCATAAACATTTCTAAAACAATTTGAGGACAATCAAGTCTTGCAAATTCAGATTTTCTATTCATAAATGATTTATTTCTCCATTCATTTAGGTTTTCTTAAGTATCTTTGTTTTATCATTTTCTCCATGCAGGTCTTGCCTCTTTTTGTCAGTATTATGGAAAACAAAGTCCTTAGGAATAACTATCCGTGTCATTTCATTACCTTTTCCAGATATTTGCAGCGGAGTGTAGAAACGTAGTGGATTTTGTGTATCGATTGTACTAGCATCTTTTATTCATTCTAATATTTTATCTATAGCTAATTTTGGTTTTGGTTTTTCTACACGGACAAGACTTCCTCTTTGGTAATAGCAATGTTTCTTCCTTTAGAAGGAAGGGTAAGAATTCTTATCTCTTTTTCTTCCATTGTTTTAGCTAGGACTTCCTATGTAGCAATGCACATACGTGTAATCTTGCTTGGTTGATCAAAGGTGTCATATTTTGCTTCTGATCTTAAAAGGGATTTAAATGTTTTGCCATTAAATATCATGTTTGATCAGTGTTTATGCCTTTTAATCATAGTTTACTGCTATTGTCCCATGAATGGATTTTGAATCGTATGAAATATATTTTCTACGTTTGATATTATTGTATTAATTCATCCAATTGAAACTTTATTGAGCACCTAAAGATACATCACGGCGTTCTAGACCAGGGGTTCTCAACCTGTGGGTCATGACCCCTTTTTAACAATGCAAATACACTGCAGCATTAGGAAAGTTGAGAACCACTGGTCTAGACGGTATTGAGACAAGCAGTGACATGGAAGATAAAAATCTTTGCTCTTATCGAGTTTGCCTTCTGATAAGGGAGAACAAATACAGTAAGTAGAACACACAGTACCTTAACATTGATAAACATAAAAAATAAAAATGAAGTAGACAAGAGGACCAGGGAGCATTGGGGTGGGGTGTTTAGATGTTGACCAGTGTGCCTAAAAAAACAATTTTAAATACAGTGGCCAGATATAAGCCTCAATGAGAAGATAATATTTGAGTAAAATGTGAGGGAGGGAAAGGAAACAGACGCAAAGATACCTGGAACTGGAGCCTCCATGCAGAAGAGGGAGCAATACAGAGACTGTAAAGTATTCTAGAGCAAGAGAAAGCTTTGTGACAAGTTCCAAAAGAGAAAAATTAACTTCTGAGTAGGTTAGCTTGGAAGCATAAACGTTAATGTATAAGCTTATTTATTTCCTATTATAAGCCATAAAATTTAATAACCTCACATGAAAATATTAAGCATCAAAAACAGTTGAAAACATAAACCACGATTCCCAAAATCATATTCTTGTCAAGACTATTAACATAGCCACTTCAATATGGAGTATAGGAAGATCACAGAAAGGCATTCTTTTGCTCAAAATAAACGTCATCAGAAAAGTTCTACGTGGGTCACATGGATTTATTAAAAAGAGAGAGAGAGAAGGGGATAAATGGAAAAACCAAATATGAACAAATAGTTAAAGAGGGAAAAGGAACTATGTATGCAGGCATGACGACAGGCCAAACATGAATAAGGTAACTACTATCCCCAACAGTCACAGACGTGCTCTATAGAACATCATTAGTTCCTAGAACAGAACATTATTGTAACTGTTTCTGTGCAGAAATAAATCGGCGAAAGGAAGTTAATATGGTTTCTTTCTACAGGACATTTCATAGTCTTCTCAAATGTTACTGTGAATTATGACTTGCTAAACCATTTAGAAGGGCAGGGTATGAAGGGCAGAGAACAAGTATATACCAGCACATAGCCTTTCCTATGCTAACTTGACCATGGGACGTTTTATTTCAGGCAAAAACAAAGCACGATCAGAGAGTGCTGCCCTGTGAGCAGGGGGGTCAGATGAAATACTTTTACAGAGTCGAAAGGTTGCTAAAATATAAACAAGTAAATGAACAAGTTAAAAGGGCTTTCTGGTTGGTGGTTTTGTTTTTGTATGAGAGTATATGTTTTTTTCTTTTAATTTATCATTGGCAGAAAGCCAGCCAAAAAATCAGACGGACTTATAAAAATGAGTGTGGTCCATGGATGAATAAAAGATAGAAAAGAGAATAAATCAAGATTCTGACACCTCTTTTACTGAGGAGGAGATTTGGCTACAAATCCTCTTTGTACTCCAACTACGTTAAATCTGAGGAAGATAAATGTAAGGAATGTCCTAGGCCTCACTGATAAAAGTGGAATAAATCACCAGGACGAAATGGCATCCAACCAGGAGTTCTAGTGGATCTTGAGGACAATTACAAATTTGTAGGCAAAGTCACGTAAAAAGTCATACAAATACCCAAGGACTGTCTCCTGGCACAGCCCACAGTAAATTAAATGCATCATAGATTTGTTGGCAATACAGTACAGTAGAACCTCTGTAAGTTGACCACCCAGGGGTCAACATCAGGAACTTGGCCTTGTCTACTGACACACACATGTGGTGCGTGTCTGGTCTACGAAAATTAGGTCAACTTAAGGGAGTGGTCAATGTTGGGAGGTGGTCAACGATGGAGGTTCTACCATATTTATTTATGGGATTACTAATAAAGAATAGATCCTGAACACAACTCCTATGGCAAAAATTCTACAGATGATAATTTGTGGGTGTTTCAAGTTCTCCGAAATTGAGTTCAGGAAAGGAAAACGATTGGCTCAACGCAGTCGAAACCGCCTTGATGGGAATGAATTCTGAAGAGACATTTGGGATGAGGATGTGGGATTGATCCCAGTAGTTCTCTAAGAAAATGTGCATAACAAAGAAAAAGGGAACTAAGATTAAAATTTTGCATAAGTCTGCAGTTAAAAAAGAATCGATCCTGATATTGAGGCAAGAGTCATCTCATAGGAGAAAAACCAGATACACAGCAAAGACCCTACCAACATCTATGCCGGTCCGATCCATGTTCACTGGTAGATCCTGCAACTGTAGACTTCACACCTATCAAACACCTGGAAAGTTTTTGAAGAGGTAAGTGAGTCAGGAGATAATGTCTTTTTAGAATTTTAATGTGACTTCAAACAACATCCTTAGAGTTTTTAAATATTAAATTACTATTAGAAGATGATGTTCTGGCCCAGAAAGGAAACTGGCTTAGCGGCCGAAAACAAAAGAAAAACCTAAGCACGGTGTCAAATATAGTTCACCTCGGGATTTTAGTGTGAAAACTAGTCTCGTTTTCATACTACTGAAAATGGAGCATATGGTGAATGTTCAGGTTTAGAATGAGTAGTGCAAAGCCGAGCTGCCGGGGCTAAGCAATGGAAGGTGACCTAGCACTGAGCAGTGAGGGCAAGGGCAGAGCCAGCATCAAACTCGAAAGCTCCCTCTGAGGGATGTTCACAGGCCCCAGACCCCACGCGAGGCACTCTACAGGCATTCCCCTGTGTAGTCTCCACAGCTTCCCACAGATGGAATTACCATTTTGTACTACACGTTTACAGATGAAAGAACTAAGCAGAGCAGAAAATAACTTCCCTAAGAATCAGACACGTAGAGAGAGAGCAGGTGCTAAATGGTAGACCTAAATTTGAGACCTAGCTCCTGACCCTAGAATCCTTGCTCTTAACTGCTGTGCCGTACCAGTGGTCCCCAAATGTGAGCATGCTGTCAGAATCGCTGGAAGATGCGCCAGACCCAGACTGCTGTGCCCAACACGCCAGCATTTCTCATTAAGTAGATCAGGGGACCTGAATTTGCTTGTCTAACAAGCTGATGCTGCTTACAACAAGTGGTTCACACTTTAAGAACCACAGTCCTACCTAAATGGCCTAAGCCACAGGAAAGATCACAGAACAAGGGAATCTGGGTCACTGACAGGGGAAAGTCTTGCTGAAGTTGTCTTGGATTCAGGAGAGAAAAAAAGAAACAAAGCACCCAGTAATGGGATCAAGCTATGATCACATGAAAACTGTCTTAGGTCTTTGTGGATCCAAAATTTACCCTGGAGAGGCAAAGGGTCTTCTGGGGATCTCAGACAGCCTGAAACCAGCTTTGAGCACAGTACAAATTTAGTGGCAAGAGGATCTTGCCATGTTCAGGATCTCCTATGTCCTAACTACCCAGACCACAACCCCCACCCACCAACAATCCAAGGCCTAGAATTCCTTTCACAGGGAACAAACCATTTCATGTAACAATTAGAAATGGAGGTTTAACAAGGAAAGAAAGCGATATACCATTGTTAATGGATTTCATTCAAAATATAAATGACTGCTTATATATCAGTCATGGGGCTAACCTGATACAACATTCCTAATTTTCTTAAAATTACAAAAATTCCATTTTGTTACTTTTGTAGCATAGTGCTAGAAGATAGGCACAAAATTTGGTGTCAGAAGTCCTATATTTGGAAATAAATGATTTCTGACACATCATTTTCCTCATCTACAAAGAGAAATAAAAATTCTTCAGAGATGGGAAGATCCCATGTCATCCTATTTTGAAGGCACTGGGTCACCTCCAATTCTTCCAGTTGTAAGGTGCTATTACTTTTAAGCATGACATTTTATCCAAGCTGGTATGAGATGTGCACTGTATTTAAGTTTATGATATAGGATGATTTCCAGTATTTATTGATAAGCAAGAGTTGTCTTCTAGTCTCAAGAGAAAAGTTCCAAGTGGCAATCAGTCATTCCTTTAGCTAAGACCTGATGACATTTCACTAACTCAGTGGGAAAAACTTGGATCTAAAAGGGAATACAACCACTTAGTATTGAAGCAAAGATGGGGCAGACTCAACAGGCTGGGCAGAATCTCCAAGTGTACTGGCCCTCAGCAGAGCCTGACCTCTGTGCCGCTAGATCCTGCAACCATCACGTTCTTATGAAAAGAACTCTAAGGCGGTAACTTTTTTTTCTTTTAGTAAAGATGTGCCTGATTGTGAACTGGCTTCTTACTCTAAAAATCAGTAAAAGATCAAGTTAGGCTTTGACAGCTATGGAACCGAGGGGAAAGGTCCCACATTCAAGGCATAGTACTCCCCCACAGTACACAGTAAATTAAAGACCTACATTCTCTGTGTCTGCTGATAGCGGGGAGATTAACGTCAAGAAGGGATTCTATGGGAAGGATGAGGCAAGAGAGGATCACTGGAGCCCAAGAGCTTGAGGTTGCTGTGAGCTATGACACCACAGCAGTCTACCCAGGGCAACAGAGTGAGACTCTGTCTTTAAAAAAAGAAAAAGAAAGATTCTATGAAGGACTTAGCCATTGTGCGATGGTGGTGGATGTATGTCTATCATGGCTTTAATAATCTAAGACTTTAAAACCTGTCAACAATTAGCCTAACTGAAGTAGATTTGGGTCCCAAAGTCTGAATATTAGTCTTTAATCTTAATCTAGGCACTATATGCTAGGTATCACTGACAACTTCACCCTTATAACCTACAAGATCTTAAGTAAGCCTCAAGAAAGCATGGGTATCTGGTAAAAGATTTCTTAGATATAATACCCAAAGTACATTGATAAAAGAAAAAACTTATAAACTGGGCTTGCTCAAAATAAAAAAATAGCGTATTTCAAAGGACGCCATTCAGAAAGTGAAAAGACAAGCCACACACTAGGAGAAATTATTTGAAAATCATATGTGTATATCCAAAGAGGGACTCATACCAGTAACAAGTGTGGGTAAGAATGCAGAGACACTGGAACACTTATGCAATGCAGGTGTAACGGTAGCATCTGAAACATCTACTTTCTACTGGAAACAAACTTACCACGTGACCCAGCAATTCTACTCCTAACTATTCAAGTGAAATTAAAACATGTGTATACAAAGACTTGCATGCACTGGCCATAGAGCCAGAAAGTAGGAACAATCCAAATGTCCATTAACTGTTAAATGGATACGTACAATGCGGTATATCCGTACAACAGAATGGTCTTTGGCAATCTGTTCTTGAGACTCATGAATGAGTTTCATTCATGAGTCTCAAGAACATTAAGCTCCATAAAAGACAAACACAAAAATGCACATACTTTATGGTCCCATTGATAGGAAATTTCCCACTAGAAATGATCAATCTGTAAGGAAAAGTAAATTATTATTTGAACAGGTTTGGAGGTAGGAAGAGAAGTTTCCAGAATTAGCCACAAGGTTTCTTTTGGGGGGAATGATGGAAATGCTCTAAAACTAGATTATGGTGCTAATTGCACAAAGTCTGCAAATTTACATATACTGCTTAAAATCGTTGAATTGTACACTTTAAAGGCAAATTTTATGGTATGTTTGAAAATTAATTTTTTTAAAAAGAAGTCATAAACACCTTGGCTACAAATCGCATCATGTAAGTTAAATATTTATACTGTGTCACTTACCCTATCACACACTTGTAGAAAACTTGACTTTCTAAAGACAACCAGAAGTTGTTGTCTGGTTGTCAAAGACAGAGAAGACCTTCCAACACAGGAAACAATGGCCATTGAGGCTACAGGAGAAAATGAGAGGTCCTGCCCTCGCCCTACTCAGGGCTGAGATTAGAACTCAGCGATTTACTCCAGTACAAACACAAGGCATCTCATGTAATACGCTTGAAGATCTGGTTTTGTGTATCAACAAAACACAGCTGTGGTGATCAGCCCTGCTAGGGCACATCACCTTTTCTTATGTGGCCAAGAACAGCGATGGCATCTCTTACACAAGAGTGAAGAAAGAATCAGTGTTTCTCAAACTGAGGTCATCAGAGGGATCCACGGGGCTTATTCATGATACAAACTCTCTTGTCTCCCTCCAAACCTGCCAAATCAGAATCTCCAGGGGTAAACTCAGAATATCTTCCTGTTAAGCAGCTCCCTCGCCACTCTGGCACACACTAAAATTTAAAACATAAGAAACCTATAGATAGAGAATATTAGAGGTGGAAGGACGCGTGATCATCTAATCCAAACCTCACATCTGGTAGGCAAGAACACTGTGGCCCGACATGGTAACATTTTCAACAACTAGTATTTCTTTAAAAAAAAAAAAAAAAAAAAAAAACTCTAGTCTTATAAACTGTCAAGCATATTTCCTGACAGGGAAATGTATTAAATACCTTGGAAATGTTTTCTTCAAAGATTGATGAAGATAAAACACTTAATCATTTAAAGGGATATGTTTCGGCTCTCAGGAAAATTAATCCAGAGCACCTCATTACCTGAGCGTGCCAACTAAATGAGTCATCATAATAGTTAAATTATTGTTCCTTGTTGCTATGTTCAGTTTAATTATTGTACTTTTTCGCCACAAACCTACCTTCCTCAAGAAAACAGATTTGACCAAGGAAAAAAAAAGAGTCAGCATCCTTACAAATTACTGAGTGTTAAAAGTCATCATTTGATCTTAAGACATATCTCCAGTGCAACAAGTCATATTTATATTAACCCAGCTCAATTCTCTTTTTGTAGGAGTCTTAAGACACGAGCCAGTAAGCACAGCTCTTATCCAGAACCTCAGAATCCTAATGTTCAAACCAGTCCAGATGGTTACTTCCCAGAAATCTTTTGTCCATAGCCTTACCACACTCACAGCCCCAGAAAAACGGTCTGCATGCCATCTCTGCTGAATTATTGTCATTTTTAATGGGATAAACAATGCATGCCAATAGCAGAACTCTCTAGTTCTTCAAATAGTGATCTAACAAAGGCTTGTCTACTACCAGGCTGGTGTCTAACACTTAGGGTGTGCGTGGAAAAAAAAAAAAAAAAAACCCTTCTAGAACAGCAATGTTGAGGTAGTTCTCAGTACTGCCCCCCCCACGTGATTTGGGTGAATTACACCAGGCTGATATTTAACAAGATAGAAAATGTCTCCCCACTGACAAAAGAATTGAGATGAGCAGATCCAAATGGACCGGAAAGGTAATGACAGCGAGACCTTTTATAACAGCGACGTTCGAGACATCCTCACGTGCCACGTTTTGACAGCCAACCTCTACCTGTTCTTTCTCTTCCTCTTTTCATCTCTAGACCACTCTTTTTCTATTTGTGATAGATTGTGAGAGACTGATGGTATCTCGAGAACGACTCTATTTTCTGCTATTGAGAACGGTCCCTCACGCAGGGAAGGATTACACTTGCCTTTGTCCTAGTAACACAATGTTCTCCTGTGAAAGAGAGAACTCCTGTAAACTCCTGCGTGGCCTGAAACTCTCCTGCTCCCTCTGCTCCTTGAATGATGCCACCCTGCCCTCTAAGAACTGTTCATAAAGCTGGTGATTAAGTCAGCAAAAGTCACTAATTATACGTCTCCTCATTAGAACAAAAGCTTGATTTGGGTTTGCCTCTGTTCTGCCTGTTCAGGGGAAGAAACTTATTAAGTAATATTAACAAGTAAAACTAAAAGCAAAGCCCCAAATTCACGGGATCCTATGGAAACCTGGTAGCAGGTAGCTGTGAAAATAAACACACTCACAAGTCAAAGTTCTCTGTCTCTACCTGATTTTTTTTTTTTTTGGCACAACAGCATATATGCGGAAACAGGTACTTTAAAACAGAAGTAAATAAAAAGGCTGTGATCACATATTTTTTCTCCTGGTGACCTGCCGTCTTTCCTCGTTGCAGACTACGTCAGCGAGCTTCTGTAACACACTGTCTCCAGAAAGTCACATATGACGTTCAAAGGAAAGTGCTGTGATAGAAAACCCCTCTCAAAACACAAGTGAGAATGAAGAAAAAGATATTAAGACCTTCACAGTGCAAGGGTACATTTCAAAACTATTAGGAAATGAGTATAATTGTGATGGATGTGCTACTTAGTTCAGTGTAAGCATTTCACATTGTCTATCAAAGCAGTACCCTGAACCCCATAAATGCATCAATGTACAAAGTTATGATTTAATAAAACCTAATAATTAAAAAGACCTTGTTCCTCCTGCATTTGTGATACCACCAAGTACCTCTACCTGTCAGTATTGGGAAGAAATTAACTTAATACCAAGTACCTCCACCTGTCAGTGTCAGGGGGATACTAACTTAACACCAAGTACCAAAATGTAACTTTGGTCAAGTTTGGTAGAACTCATGAAACCCACATTTAGCCTTTCTTTCTCTGCCCATTTGTGTCCAAAGATACATTTTCCACCAAAAAAAAAGAACTCTCAGCTACTCAGCACGTAAATCAGCGTATCAGTGAACTGGATTCCATCTTTGCTGATTTGCATTTCTCCCAATAACCCCATGGCCTGTTTACCACCTTTTGATGGCTTCCTGATTTCAGATCCATAGATAATATAATTCCATTAAGTACCTGTTTTAAAAGGAGGTCATGTCAATACAAGATTCATTAATGATTTTTGGTTAATGGGACAGTCTAAGACAGTAGAAAAAATCCAAACCAAACCAAACCAAAAAGACCCAGAGTGCAGAGTTTTAGGGAGTGAAGACCCAATGCCGGACAAACAGCTTTCAGTAAGTTTTCGTCCTAAAAAAAACTAACATGGAAAAATGTATTTCAGTAATTTGCAGAGCTCTAAGAGAATAGGATGAAAGCTGATTTAGGGAAGCTAGCAGGAAAAAACATGAAAATGAACAAAATGTGCCTCCTGTTTTAGTCCTGAATTTCTGCAAGGCTGTATCTGATGCCTCAAATTTTCCTTTCTATAACATGCACGTTACACCAGACTCCTTATTCCCATACAGACTGAATATTCCTAATCTAAAAATCTAAAATCTGAAATGCTCTGAAATACAAAACTGTGAATTTTGACATAACGCCACCAGTGGAAAAATTCCACTCTGGACCTCACATGATGGGCTGAGAAACAGGGGCACACCATGCAGGTTATTCAGTGTCCCCCAAATAACAGGACCCGGTAGCCTCCTTCGGCTATGATATACATATCTAGCATGTACAGAAAAGATTTTATTACATTCTCGTGTGTGAATAAATGTATGAAAGAGATTACTCTCAGGAGCATGTAACTCCAGAGTCAGGGATGGTGGTGATGCCACACGACCACGGACTCCCCACGTGGGTGGCTGAGATAGTGACAGTGACACCTTCGCTTTCTGACGGTTCAGAGTACATGAACTTTGTTTCATGCACAAATTCAAACTATCATCTACAATCACCTTCAGGCTATGTGTACAAAACATAAATAAATTTTGTATTTAGAGTTGCATCCCATTCCTAAGGTAGCTCACACGTATGTATATGCAAATATTCCAAAATCTGAAAAATCTGAAATTTGAAACACTCTGGTCCCAAGCATTTTGGGTAAGGAATACAGAACCTATAGCAGCTTTTTTATAAAGAGAATAGCCAAACTCTTCTCTGCTGATGACATCATTCATTCATTCAGTCAACAATTACTAAATTCCTACTGTAGGCCACCTGTTATCCCAGAGACTGTGTACACAAAGCTGTATAAAACACACTTTTCACAACAGTTCACAGTGTATACCCAGCTACTCAGGTGGAACAGGAGACAAAAGGAATAGGAATTCAGAATTACGTGCCAGAAATCCCTGCTCCTTCTTCGGCTCTCAAGCACTTTCAAATATTCAGTCTATGATTTTCTAATCAGTGATTTTTGTTTGATCAGCGATATGACCCACTGAATTTCACAACAAACTGACATTAGGCTCATGTGTCTAAATAGTATCCTTGATACACTGTCAGTTCTGACACCACAAGAAGAAAATCAGTGACAAAGAGGGGTCCCTAACTCTAACAACCCAACGTGGAAAAACGTCCGAGATACGTAAGGGAGGGGCCCGCAAGCTTCAGGGATTTCTAGGACTAGGGAAATCTTACGCAGAAAGCAAAACTGTACCCATTAACCCATATAGCTTTGGCCACTGAGCAGACATAAAATAGAAATAAATTTTAGTTATTGCCAACCTGGGATCTATCTAAACCAATGATCCAAGAATAAGAGGTTCTACAACCCATTATCCAATTGTACGACTATATTCCTTTTAACTTTGAAAATTACAAAATCTGGTAGCATTGTAACGTTCTCATTGCTTGCTTATAGAGAAATTTCAAATATATACCCGTGAACCATCTCTTGGCTCTGTAATTTTACCTTGAAATATGATCATTCTCTCAACAGAAGAATTAGAAATTAATTTGACCCCAGTCTTGTCTTCTATCTTTATTGCTGAACTGATATCCCAGAAACAGACACAGATAGGAACCTCTCATCTCTGTTCTATCTCCAGGAAGAAAACAGATAAAGTTGTAAATAAGACAGGTGATTTCCAGTCTTCTAAAACTCGCAATCTCTTATCACTGCTTAATTTTAGGTTATTCTTCCATCCTGCTCTTCTGCCCTTCAGTTAAAGTTATTTGAGAGGGTGGAGGACACAGAACTCTGTACTAAGTGAACGTCCTGTTCTTCACGTCCAGGGTCCCTGAACAGGAGACAAAGGCCTCCTGCCCCCCACTCCTTTCCAATGATCTCTCCAGTCTCACTCTTACCTCCTTTCATGGCGCCCCCCAGCCGTACTAAGTCACTGTGCGATTCTCTGAAGAGGCCCCTACCTCTTCTGGAACATTTCTGCTCTAACTTGTGCCTGCAACATTTACAATGTGGTGCCCCTGCTGACACTGGGTCATAGTCATGGTGATTATCACACCAAAGTGCAACGTACTGCTGACTGGTCCATCTCCGCTAACCAGACTATGACCCCCAAGGACGGCAGAGCGTCACTTGTAGAGCTCGGCACACACTGGCACCACACGTGGTTAAAATAGTGAACTGACCACTGAGCCCTCCCAAGTCTGGTCCAGAGGCTCCACCCGCTGGAACCCCATTTGCTTATCTGTTTTCTACATTAGACTGGGACTCCTCACATGAAAGGACGGGGTGTTAATGACTGATCTTGGGGCCAGAACCTTGTTAAATCAATACTTGTTAGATGGATTGACAGAGTCTTTGGGATTAGGTAAAAACAAAAAATCACGGACTGTCAATCAATATTCATGGTGATACAAAAAGAGGGAAGTGTCTTTGCTGTATGGAATTCCAGGTTATAATGAGGTAGACACCGCAGTGGACCAGCTCCGTCTGCCACGGACTCTCCAAGGCTGGGTTTTCTCATCTGTCATGACAGGTTTCAGCTCCTACCTCACCCGGTGGTTGTTGAGAATTAAATGAACACATTGAAAGTTTTAGAGTACTCTTTGACACATTACAAGTGCCAAAGTATTTTAAATGAGGAAAACAAGGTTCATTTTAGAATCTGAAACCTGCCCTTAGACCTGCCAGAACCCCCAGGCGTGGTGACATCCTACGGAGAGGACCTGAGGCAGAAGACACCCATCAGGATGAACCCCTGGGGCGCAGCATTCAGCTCCATCCAGTCACCTCTGTATCTAAGGGGCTATTTGCCCTGAGAAAGAGACCAGATCAAAAACTAACTTATAGAATCTTCCAGTGGTCCCTAAACACCTAACTCACGGTCCTGCAATTTGCCAATATCCAAGCACCACAGGAACTGAATGGAAAGGAAACTCCTCAGTGGGTGTTTTGCTAGGGAAGGAAACATCTTGCCTTTTGTTGTTGTTGTTGTTTGTTTTTTTCAGAATAACAAGCATTTCAAAGACAACCATATTAAAGGACTATACCAAGAGCATTCCCCCTTCCCAGGCACCTATTCTGCAGAGGCGTCTAATCTACAGGATTTAGACCACCTCCCCACTTGGTTCTCATCAACGTCAGGGAAGGGAATGAGAAGGCCTTGGAGTAAGGAATCATCAGAGCTTCCCAGGAAACAGATCAGAGAGGTAAAGGCATTTTTTAAAAAATGCAAAGCTCAGGGCGCAAAGAAGGTAATTCTCTTAACACACCCATCTCTTTCTCTCAATTCCAGCCTCCTACATCCAAAAGGCTTGAACGTTTCCTTTAAAGCAGCTGGGAATCTATTCGATAGCTTGCTACCCCTGGGCCCTAGGTTGTCCTGAAGTTTGCAATTAATGCACTAATTAAAGCCGTTTGGAAGGGCTCTTGGTTCAATCAGTGCTGTCTTATTTTCCAGGAGAAGAGGCTCTCTTTCTATAAAAACACAGTAGGAAGCACATTTAAAAACTATATTTCAATTGCAAACAACGTGGCTGTGTTCCCAAATGGCAAAAAGACGATAAGAAAATTATCCGGGGGCCCCAGAGGTGGCACCGGAGGTGTAACCGAAATTCCTTTCAGCCACATTCATGCTCTGCTGAGGCTCCTGCCGCAGAGAGGAAACTCGTGTGAAAACGGAGCAAATTAGCAAAGTTAAACAGATGGGAGCCCTGGGTCATATCGCACCACTTTATTAATACAGCCAGGATGAGCGCAATGTGTCCAGACAAAACAAAACCATGAGAAGGAAAACATTTTAAGAAGAAAACCTGTGCTTTTCGATACTGACTGGGGAAAGACAAACGTAATAAAGGTGGACTAATCATTGATCTTCAGATGCTGAGCTACTCCGAGAGTAATCAAACAGAAAATGCTACAAGGTAAATAAACCTCTTTGCCACGTCTACAACATCACGCCTTTCACATTCTTCTCTCCTAAGAGATTTCTAAAACGTAGCTCGGCTGGCCCCACTGCCAGCCTGGAATCCCCTCAATACCTTCTCTCAAACAGATCCAGTCTGCTCGCGGCAGTCCCAGCCAGCCCCCTACCCACCTTTCCACACCCACCTCCCATTCCTTCTCAAATGACCTGCAACCTCACCAGACTGATCTGGTTTCCACCCTGGATGCAAAAAGCTTGCTTCTCTCAGACAACTACTTTGTACAGAAGGCCATAAAGGCAAGCTGGTGGTGGGAGAGGATGGGTTTGGAGCCAGAGGGCCTCGGTTCAAAATACAGTGAGGAATTGCCCTAATGGGTGAGGAATTTAGGGGTCATATGAATATTTTTCTGAACCTGTGTTTGCTTGTTATAAAATGAGAGCAATGGAGCTTTCTTCCAGAATTGCTGAAGACTCAGCACTGCGGTAGATGTGTAAAAACCCTGTCCCAGCTCCCAACACCTAAGTGTGTTTGCCCCTCTCTGGCCAATCTACCCTTGAAATTCCACCAACCTTACCCCCTCGACCAAAGCTTATTCTGACCCTGCCAACCCTCCCTCCTCTGACTCCTTCAACATTTATCCACAATCTGCCCATTTGACTTCTCACCAAAAATAATCTTGGGGGTGGTTATTTTCCAGATACTTCCACAATTAGACTACAAGCCCGAGACCACACTTTCCTTCTGTATTACCTTATCCACCACGGTACCAAGCTCAGAGTCTACAACCTTGTCTACATTTTGCCACTTGACTGTGACTTTCTCTTTTTTCTGTCCAATAGAAATGAGGAATTGCCGTGTCTAACTTGCAGATCCACCACCCGCCCCTTCCCCCACACCATGCCATCCTCCTTTGGGATCCAGCCACTTGGCTCCAAGAATCTCATAAAACACACACATATTTTTCTCCAATCAATATTACATAAAGTATGATACATACTACCCCTTTTAGGAGTTTAAACTGCAAAACCTGACAGTGATGACTGCGGCAAGAAGAACTGGCAACTGGCAAAACAATTGCTCCACCTGGCTCTGAATAACTTCCTTTCTCAGCCAACTGCTCAATAACCTTCTATCAGTGAACCCTTCTCTCTCTTTGATTGCTAACCTTTCTCCCATCCAATGCACGGGTATGCCCCAGCCTGGTGAGCCCTTCACTACTCATTGAAATCACCCTTGCTTCAAAGAACCCCAACTTATTTTAGAGCAGAAGAGTAAAATTAGTTGATTGATTGCTTCTTCCTTTGGGGGCAATTCCTAGTTGTGTGACCTCTTGACTGCAGAGGAATCTACTGGTACCCGTCTCTCCCTATCGGGAGAAGGAAGGGAACTGTGAAGGGGTGTTGTTAGTAAAAAGTTTGGTACTAGACGGACAAAAATGACAAACAGAACAGATAGAAAACGAGTCTTCCCTCTGCCCCTCTTCTGTCAAGCTAATCAACCAGAGAATTCTGCTAATCAGTGTACAGGGAAAATCTGCTCTCCTAATCAGAGCTCGAGGGGCGATGAAATGAAGCTGGGCACATCCACCTGCTCTCTCTCTCTCACTCATCATCTCAACCTGCAGCATCCTCCATCCCCAGCTTCCAACTCTAAAAATAGCCAAGAATGGAGGAATGAGAGAAGAAAACTGAATACAAGAGGAAGGATAGCCCAGTACTCTAGGGAGTCCCTCCGGTCCTCTAGAGCGTGGACTAGCCTATATACCTGCCCAGTAATGGACATAACCCTGCCCTCTGTCCCGCTGAAGCCCCACTAACTCTACACTATATAATAAAGTCTTTCCAGCCTTTGGAACAAAAAGTGCAATAATTCACACTACATCAAATACACTTGTGGTGCTGTGGGACACCCAAGAAGCATGATCTTTCATCTTCCACCTACAACCTAACCAGGAAAATCAGCAGATATACACCATCATCCACAGCTAACTGCATAGTGAGACTAAAATAACACCAGGCTCTCTTGGACAATGCTGGTGGTTTAGACATAGAGGGGGAAGAATACTGAATCTGCACCCTACTCCCAGCCTCTCTGGGGCTCCCTGCCCAGGGAGATAAGCACACTTTCATAAACAATCAGGAACATTTTAAATCCCTCACTACTCCCAAATCCAGAACTTCTTTGAAAACGATGCTTGGGTGCAAAGTTTAGCCACACACACTCGTTGAGAGCTCCCACTTTTCCGATCCACTTTATCCTGGGCCCATGGAGACTCTCGGAGAACTGATACAGGCAGCACATACAGACCCCGGGGGTCCGACTCCCAGGTGTTCCATCCACGTGGTGAGCAGGGACGACAGGCGGCCTTCTGTGCCAAGCAGGCAGAGTATGTAAAGTTATCCAGGGGAATACAAGCCTAGGCTGAGAAAGAAAAGCCCAATGGATGTACATAAACAGTCCACAAACAGGTCATAGGACATGGAAGACGCCCACACTCAGGGACCACTCAGAGCCAGCAGGACCAAGAAATGTCAAACACAGAACCCCGTGGCAGCTACGACTGGGAGGCACTGGGGTTGTAAAGCCTGCAACGTGTGTCTTCTCATCTTCTTGAAACAGTATCAGAAATCTCATGGATTAAGCTCATTGCAGCTTCCTCATAACATTTTCAGGGGTCCCTCATCCACGGGGACAAATGCTCTTTTTTTTAAAAGGACAGTTCATTTTTACTTAGCTGCATTAATACCAACCTGTATGGTTTTTTTTTTAATTAAATGGATCCAAATGAGTCCTTAAAATGCTACTTAGAAGACATAATCACTCAATGCTGTGAAAATGTGGAAGCCTCCCTTATGCCCACAAATTACCTGGTTCTGTCCACTAATTGCACAACTTAACCTTACGGCCTCATTTATCTTGGGAGAGCCAGCCCAGATCTTATAAGGGAAAGTCATTTTGCTCCAGTAAGTAGTCTCTTGTTCCTTCTCCTCCCTAAAGCTCATTTTGTGGTCAGAAAGAAGACGAGAACTCAGATTAAAACTTTTCCTTTTAATTTGAGAAACTACTTTCAAAGATGGCCTTTAAAAGACTAGCTTGACAGAGAACGTAAGAGGCAGATAACCAGAAAGGCAAGGTCTTTGTTCATTACCGTCTCTGTAGCACCCAGGACAGTGTCTGGCTCATAAATGCTCGAAGGATATTTATTCAATAAATGACTTTGAAAATAGAGATCATAAGCAGTGCTATACCAAAAAAAACTTTCACTGAATCTTAATATTATTTTGAGGTCTGAAACTGTGGGCACCCAGAGGACACTGCCTAGGAAAGGTGAGTGCGTTTGATTGATAGTTCTATAGCTTAAGACCATAAAGTTATCAATTGAAATCAACAACACAGTGACTGTGCTGGTGGTTCAATTAACTAGTTGGAGAGGCATTTGCTTCCTTCCTAAACATGCAGAAAACGGTGCAGCTCTGTTTGAAGTAAGTGCTGTGGGAATTAGAATAGTCAAAGTTTGGAAAAGAAGAACCTGTTATTTCTCTAAAGGATTGGCAACGATACGTCATCCAGACCTAGGTTTGCCCTCACACCACAGGAACTACCTTAATTGGCACCTACTGAAATATAAAATTTCAAGATTTAGAAGTGAACGCAGCTTGTGTGTGCTCCCCTTCCAAGGTTCTGGGGAGGACCAATTCACTCAGGGTCAAGACCAAACCAGGTAAGCTGATGAATCTTAATTACCTTCATTAAGATAAATAAAAGTCTATCAGACCCCTGGGAGGGGCCAGAAAATTCCTTTGATCTGCCAAGAAATAGCTGGGAGCTAAACAGATTAACAGGGCATTGTAAAAGGATTTCTCAAATCAACAGCTCCAAGAGTTTATTCCTTTCAATTATAACTGTCAAAAATATCCTGCCCAGCAAATAAAGAAACGTACAAATGTTTGTATACAAATGTTTCTTTACACATTTACATTATATAGACTGTGTGGGGAAATACTAAATCATCATAATAATAGCATTACAACAAGAACAAGGATTTTAATTATTTCCCAGTTTATAATCCAGAAGAAGCAATAACATGTCAGGTAAATTTATTATATACTTAGGTACTGCCATAGCTTTAATGGGTGGTGCTATTAAATGTTAGTAATAAAAATTATAAAACCAATTACAAATGAGACCAGAGACACAAATTTAAGAGAATAAATGACAAATATTATCATATAATGTAACTATCGCTGCAGACTCCCAACATTACATAAAAAAAAAATCCTTACCTCAAGATGACAAAAGGTATGTTTCTCATAGTAGAATTTAAGGTGCAATTCTATTTTCTCCTACTAAAACAGAAATTACATTTCTTCCAAGGAGAAGTGTTGATATACATTTTTACATCCAAGAAGAAATCAGAAATAAACTCTCCTCCATTAGGGGAGATTGTTTTGTGAGAGTGTTGTCATCTTTAGTGGTTGATGAGCCCTTGTGTGTCAGCAAAGAAGTTATTCAAAGAAGGAAAAAAGGTCTAGTATCAATAAATCTCTCTGTTCTGTTCTAACTGTTTTTCCAACTCAAGAAACATACATGCAGCGCACTTCACCAGTTCTAGCACACCCTGCTGTTCAGTTTTAAAATACCCTGCAAACAGGGTCAGTGCCTGTAGCTCAGTGGCTAGGGTGCTGGCCACAGACACCAGGGCTGCCAGGTTCAAACCCAGCCGGACCTGCCAAACAATAACTACAACAAAAAAATAGCCAGGCCTTGAGGCAGGCGCCTGTCATCCCAGCTACTTGGGAGGCTGAGGCAAGACAAACGCCTGAGCCCAAGAGTTTGAGGTTGCTGTGAGCTGTGACACCATAGCACTCTACTGAGGGTGACATAGGGAGACTGTCTCAAAAAAAAAAAAAACTGCAAATATAAAACACAATCTCATCTACCCAGAAAGTGCTACCTCCAATTAATATCCTCCCTAGAGATTTCCCTGGGGTGCCCCAGCAGAGGGGTCTTCTCCTTTGTCTCAACGCCTGGGACACACCATGCCTCCCTCTGCCACACATGCCTCTGTCTTTTCTCCCCACTTGTATTACGAATTCCTCCAACTTCTCCATGTCCCACAGAACAACAATCACCCACAGGGTATCGGAACCAGTGAGTGATCGCTAAGTGCTTGGCGGATTAGGAAGAAGGAGCCAATGCCTTACCTTGATTATGGACATTTTAATGGTTGTCATGTATGACAGATTTCATGTTTTTCAAAAGAGAAAGAAAGAACCTGCTTTACTACAGACGGACACTTCGCAATAAGCCTCACCTGGTTCTGAACCGCAGCTTCACCACGCACTCCGCCGTGTCTCTTGGACAAAGTCCATAATTACTCTGAGACAGCTTCATCTGTGAAATGGGTATAAAGATGTAATGACGCCAGCCTCTAGGTTATTGTCAGGATTTATGAGGTAGCAGATAAGAAGGGCCCAGCACTGGCAAAGCAGATTGAATAAATCTGAATCATTAGTGGGGAGAAGACACAAAAAGGAGGTGCACCTGCTTTTTGGAAGCTACGGAAAAAAAAAGTTGGTTTTCATCTTGCCTAGTCCCCCAAGATATAACTGCAAAAATTCCATACTCAATCTGGCTCCACGGATCATGCAGAAAGACAGAAAAACCTCCAGAGCTCTGAGTTCAAAACGTTTGAAGGCAACCACTCTCCCCTCCAGTTAGACGAGCAGAACCTCACTCTCGGTTTGGGTTTTTCCGACCTGTGCCCTCAGGGTCCCTTCAAAGCCATTCTGGGAACAGCAGCATTCCAATTCCCCAATCTGCAGCTGCCGAGGCTCCAGGCTTGGCATGAGGCTCAGAAAGGTGCCCTCTTCTCCTCCCTGCGGGAGCCTTGGTTCCCACTCTCCCATCCCCTTCCAAACATCAGGTCTTCTCAAGGGCACCCAGCTGCTCTTCTAAGGAGGATCCTTATCTGGGACTTCACTACGGCTCTGTCCTGGTGCCATGTCTGGGGGTCTGTTCAGAAAGAGCACGTTGCCACTGAACTTTTCTAGGAAAGGTTCTCTCTCTCTTTCCCCACTCCCCTCTGCTTGGTGTCTTTCACCAGCTGCTGCCACCACTGCCACAATACACAGAGTTCTAAAGACGGAGTCCTCACTGCAGAGTCAGCCCAGAGTCACCCATGTGTCCAGGGTTAGCTGGCCCAAGGACCTTCTCCAGCCACGAGTCACGTGGGAGAGGCTGCCTGCTGAAGAGGTGCTTCCCAGAGTTCAGCGAGCATCAGAAAGACCCAGAGTGCAGGAGATCTGGAGAGGACCCAGGAGTCAGCCGTCCTCACAGGCACGCGGGTGGGATGCTGTGAAGCACAGTGGGAGTGGCCTGCTGCTAAAGGACCTTTGGCGCACACAGAGCCATCAAGTGGCTGAGATTCATCAGCCTTGCTGCCGTGTCACCGCCTCCTTCCCTGTTCCCGGCCCCATGCATCCTTGCTTCCGAGTGGCTCACTACCCTGCCCAGGTCCACTAAGGAGGCACTCACCGTGGCGGGGGTGCTCCACGTCCATCGTCTCAGCTGCCACTCACTCAGCTCTAAGAAAGAGGCATCATTCTCATGTGGAAAGAGGAAACAAAGTCTAGAAAGCGACAGAGCGAGCTCTAGGGGCCAGGGCCTAAGGCTTCCGCAGTTTGCCAAGTCCACCCCGGAATCCAGGGTTTCCCCCTGGACTCCACATCTCATTTCCTTTCTGAGGGAATATTAACATGCAGCGTGTGCGGTTTCCTCATCCAGACGACAGACTGGCTAGCACACAGCTTTTAGAGACTCGGGGTCAACTCTGGGCACAGAAACGCAGCCTGTTCAAGGCAGAATGAAGAAGGCATGTTTGGTCCAAGTGGGTCTGATTTCAGCCCTCTGGGAACACAGCCAGCCCTCCCCACACACCTGTCCATACACACACTCTCTGAAGCAGAGCAGTGAGGTCTACCTTTGGCAACAGGGACCCGCTGCGTCAGGCGAGATGACCTCACCCAGGGGGTGGCGAGACTGGAATTCTATCACACTATATTGTTTCCAATATCGTCATGCCTCCGACAGAGCACATCAGGTGACCTGAATGCAAATCAAGGCTCTGCCTCCCAGCTGTGTGACCTTTAAAGTTCTGTAAACCTTTCCGACTCTCTGGTTAAAATTGGAATAAAATGATATGCTTTGCAACATGGTGTTAAGGAATAAATGAGATAAAATATGTAAAAATGCTCAGCCCGTAATAGAAACGCAGCAAATTCTAATTCTCTCTTTTCTTATCCATCTTCTGATATTTTTAAGAGACTCTTGGACTTTATTAGCCGGGGGAAAAATAAACAGCGTCCAAGGGCCCGCAGACCTAAGCACACCAAAATCACCTGATAGCTTTTCAAACATGCAGATTCTCAGGACAAACTCCGGCCCCAATAACTCCAGGAGTCTAGCCCAGGAATCTGCATTGTCTAACGTGCAAACCATTTTGCAAACCACTGGTCTGTCCTAATAACTGGACAGAACTGGCCTAATAACCCACGGCCAGTTCTCCAGGGTGAACTGGATGGAGACAGCTGGGGCCCCAGGAGGTGGTTTCAGAATGTTTCTTCCCATTCTGGGAGGTTCTCTCTTCCATCTTTCCCCCCATTTCCTTTGATTTATAACGTGTGGCTTTCAGAAATAGAACTCCTGGCTTCTTTACGTTGCATTAAGATTAGGAAAACCCAATGTAAAAAATCCTCCTGTGAAAACAAAAAGTAAACGAACCCAGGAAATTCGAAATCATTCTTTCCGTGGTGCTTCAAACTCCTTATGCAAATAATAGTTATGAATGCATCAAATCAGCATCTTTTTAGGCAATAAGAAGACACTGCACCTAGACAGGCAGGAAAAATGCATTCAGTTACTGTCAGAATAATAACTTTGAATTCCTTGACTGCCATTCATTAAAATGCTCAGTCACAAGCTTCAGATAACAGGAGCTCCTGTATCAACCTAATACACAGTTCAAGGACCTTTTGACTCAAATCGTTTTTTAAATTAGGCTGATAGGTGTCACTTCACCAGTAATTTACGTGACAATGAATTCATTATAGTCTCACAGGACCTGGGCACCAACTGTAGATGGCCATCACTTCCCAAGTTGGCCTGCCAAGAAAAATTTAAATAATTTGTCACTGAAGAGGTTTAAGTGATACATAGGAAAGAATTCTTAGCTACGGGGAAAAACAACTAGAACAGCGATCTTTAATAACAACTTATTAGCACAATCAATCGATGCTTTTTTAAAAGTCCTATCTTTACACAAACTATCCATTGCATCTCTCAAGTTATTCTTCCGAACCCTAAACCCACCACATACCAAAAAGCTTCAAAGTGCAAAAAGTAGCTTCCTGCTACTTATGTTCAAGTAAATAAAAATATTATAAAAATCTGATCTCAGTAAGCCAGAAGTTGGCCAATAGTACTTCATTCACGCATGCCTGGGCTCCACCCCTGGCCAGAATGACAGTGTTTGACAGTAGTCAGAATTCAGGAAGGCCAGTGTGGGCTGTCACATGCCCCTTTTCTGGTAAGATGATCTAGGGACACAGTGGTCCCAGCTCCCTCCCACCGTGAACCCTTTCGGGACCCTCCTTTCGCATCTCTGATGGCTTCTTCCTGTCACTCTGTCCCCCTGCAGCCGCTGTTCCTCACACTTCATTATCTCCTCACTTTTCCTCACCCTGTACCCACCTTCCCGTGTCCCCTCCATGAGCCAATCTCCTCTGCTTCATAGAGGACGTGTCTTTGCCCGCAGCTGCCACATTCATAAACCCCACCCACACTTCTGACCTCAAGCTCCGTCTGTTCACGTGTTTACTTGGTATTTCCATGTAGCTATATCAAAAACACACTGAACTGACCCTTCTTCCGCAGTGACCCCATTGCTTTACCCACCACGCATACAATTTCCTGGCGCCAGAAACCTGGGGGCTGTCCCAGCAACAGCCCTCTGCAAGCATTCCCCCTTTCACAGCCCAGACTAAAAGATGCTTCCAAAATAACCTCAAATCCCTTCCTCCCTTTGGCTCCTGCTCTAGTCCAAGCAAAAGCCAATTCACCTGAAGCCCTGCCTGAGTCTCCTGCCCACCCTTCTGAGTGCCTTCCAGTCCAGTCTCCATACCAACAGGTGCTAGGTCTTAAAAATGGAAACCTTATAATTCCAATGCTTAAAACCCCTTAAATGGATGCCTGATAAATATTTTTTGAGCAAGGAAATTAATAAAGCGGATCTGCTACTTCTTTTTCTAGTTATTTTCATTTGTTGAGCAATCTCATGATTCTCATAATTTAGGCAACAGCCTCAGACCCTTATACATTTTTCCCATAAGAAGAGGATGTCTAAATGTGAGAGGAGAGAAACGAGATTTGAGGGCCGCCCACCCAACACTGACTGAAAGAGGGTAAGGGGTAAATGAAGCCAAACTTGGAATTATATGAATGAACCGATATGTCCCTTATTGACCTGCAGGCAAAAACCATTCTTGAGTCACCTGAACTCAGGAGCCTTTCAAGGCCAAACGGGGTGCGGAGAACATGACATGGCAGAGAAGCACAAATACTTGTCACCCTTTACACTTTACACACACTTCATAAGTATCCTCTACCTTCTCCAAATGCAATAAAAATGTTCTAAAAGAGCCCGACAATAATACACATGATGAAGATGCACAAAAATTTATTCTACAAAGCTTCAAAACCGTTATCCCTATTCACCTGTTCTGGACCGGTTCCCTCTGCTCCCAGAATGCACAATGAAAGCACCACCATCTACCCAGCGAATCATAAAATCCCTGGCAATTCTCACCACCAAGAAGCAGGTAGACGGTATTGGCCTTTCAATCATTTTCATGGACTTTTCAATAGTATTTTAAAAAGAAATATGACTGGGTATATAATGATAGTTATTTAGCAAGTTACTGGAAATAAAACTACTGGGGAGTTAATAAAAATGATTAAAAATGGTGGATAGATTACTCATCAATACGTTTAAAATACTGGGCAGGCTCAAACCTAACCATTTTGCTTTTACGGGCATCTTTATCAGTCATTTTTAATTTATCCTACTAAGAAAAAAAAAAACGTACATCATGAAACTCAATTAAGTCAGCTGTGATAAAGCCTGAGTGTATTTCCCCACAGCCCCTTTGTCAAAATGATTTGTTCAACACAGAGCTTTAGCAGACACCCCGACATGCCAGGGAAAGGCAGGGCGAATGCGGCCTGACCCTCTGCCGAAATCACACATAGTGAGAATTAAACTCGGAAGATTCATTGCAGAACTGGTCCATACGATGCTCAGTTAAACCCAGGACAGAGCATGTAATAAGCTGCTGATCTACGGTACACACAGACGCCACTGAGGAGCGGTTCTACGCTAAGCTGCTGGGCCCTCACACTGCAATGAGGCGGCAAAAGGCAAATCTGTCTACTTTCCAGGAGCAGCTACGCCATTCAAAATAAAATGACCATCACAAATGGGAGCTCAGCCTGTTCCAACTAATTTGGTCTGAGGTGAGGTTCAGCTGTGCCGGTGTCAGAGCTGGTCTCATTCAGAGGAAAGTAAAGACCAGAACATTTCCTGTTCTGTCCGTTCACTGGGCAGAAATAAACTATTACATGTGAGTTGTTATATATTCATGATACCATTTACTGCAGCAGTTAGCCTGTCCTGACAAACGCCTCCACCACGAGGAAGGCAATGCTCTGAACGGACAAAGACACAGTCCTTGCCACCAGGCAGTAGTTCTCCTAGAAATAGCATTCCCTACTTTTCCTTATTAAAAAGCAATAGAAACTTTAGAAAATATAAAGCGAAGAAAAATCTAACCATCAATAATCTCAACACCTGAGATAACTAAGTTAACACGTTGCTATGCAGAGTTCTAGGCTCTTATTTTTTCTTGATTGACACACTGATACATAAAAGTCACACAAAGGCTGTATTTTAACATTTTTTTCATTTTACTAGGTCTCTTGACCCAATCTGTGCACCATGTATGTTATGCTATGAACATATCTTAAAGTCATATTTTCTTTGAGGTTTTTTCAGACTATAGAATAATCCATTAAGTAGCTGTACAGTCTCATTCAACCGCTCTCCCACTGAAAGGCATTGTCTGAAATGATGGGTAACCCGAGGTGCAAAAGAGATGAAGCAGCAGAGCATTCTGGGAAAAGGGATGGATGTGTGCAAATCCACAGAGCCCTAAAGCCCCTGGCACATGGACAGAGCACCATCAGCTCAGCACACGGTTCCAAGTAGCAGAAGATACTGGCTCAGAACACTTGGGACACAATGAGCCTTATATGCCATTGTAAGGAGCCTGGAGCTTACCCTGATAGCAACTGAAGAGGGTTGGAGCAAAAGCACAGTATGATCTTTTCTGTTTCAGAATCACTGCTCTAGCAACAATATAGAAAAGAGATGTAAGAGGAAAATCCATGGAGAGTCTGTTACAGTCACAGCACCAGGAATAATACGGTGATTGCAACAGTAGCAGAGAGAGTAGTTTCATCATTAGCATAGGGATGAGTAAAGACGCAGGAGAGAGGAAACCCTAGTTAGTATGTTTATATTAAGTAGGTGCAGGACACCTGAGTCACCAAGTAAGTAGCTGGGTATATAAACCTGAAACCCAAACGAAAGGTCTGAACAAGAGACCCAGAGGAACTACAATTTACAGGCAGCAACAAATCTTTTGCAGAAGATAAACCCACCAGGGATTCTGAGAGGCCACAAGGGAGGGGGAAAAACCACCACCAGTGGAGCTGGCCTGGCTGAGCCCTGCCTAGCCCACCTCAATGTGTGGGGCTGCCTGGCCTCTTCATGGAGTAATTTAAGTCAGATCAAATTATTCCTCATTTAACAACCTGTTTTCTGCACTGCTCACTTTACTGAACTGACTAAAAATGTATCCTTTTCCTGACCAAACCATAAGAACCATAAGCTGGGAAAGAAGGTCTCTTGACCCGATGTGTGCACCATGGGCAGAAGTGGCCCTCCCTTCGTCAGAGCTGTGCTACCCCATTCAGAACCAAGCTCTTGTGCTCCTTCTGTAAAAGTGCCACCACGTCAGAATCCAACAGTTTGAATCTTTCTTTTCCATTTCAGTACCGCCAATGACTGAACTTTCTTGTTCTAGAAGTTTACTGTGATGGATTAATCTATTAATCATACTTCATCATCCCACAGACAGGCTCGCAGTGACCATGGTATTTGCTCTTTGAGAAGACAGTGCTGGTGAATACAAATAGCTATTAGTATTTGGGGCAGTTTAACAAAATGACACAGAAAGGAAACGGAGAGAAAAGAATTAAGTGAGGAGGAGACACTTTTATCCTGGAAGGTTCCTTCTCTTCCAGTTTTTTCTTTGTTCACTGATTGTCTAAAAGTTTCATTGTTTGTTTACCCATGATTATTCCCTTAGAATAACACTGAAATGAAAGGAGAGAAAGAGAAGCCCCAGAGATACAGGAGGAAGTTTTTTGTATGACTGGGTCCTTTCTACCATTGAGGACTAGATAGTTTTGTTGGGTTTTGGTTTTTTTAAAGAGATGGGGTCTCACTCTGTCACCACGGATGGAGTACAGTGGTGTCATCCTAGCTCACTGCAGCCTCAAATTCCTGACCTCAAGTGATCCTCCTGTCTCAGCCTCCTGAGTAGCTGGGACTTCATGCAGAAACAGGGTTCTCACTATGCTGACTAGGATGGTGTCAAACTCCTGACCTCAAGCTCTCCTCCTGCCTCAGCCTCCAAAGTGCTAGGATTACAAGCATAAGCCACAGGGCCTGGCCCAAATGTAGTTTAAATGGACCTTAAAAAGCAGCTTAGTCCTACCTTCTCATTTTGCACATTTGGAAACTGAGATCCAAAGATGTAAAATGAAATGAGTGACTCACAATCACAGAGGTACTAAAACTACAGGGCTGGAAATGGAAAGGGTTCTCCTGACTCTGAGGCCAGGGCACTGTGCACTTGTAAAAACTTGGCAAGTGTCTGCCCCTAAGAACAGTGGCTGGCTGGGCACCCATAGCTCAGTGAGTAGGGTGCTGGCCACATACACCAAAGCTGGCAGGTTCAAGCCCAGCCCAGGCCTGCTAAACAACAATGACAGCTGCAACCAAAAAATGGCCAGGCGTTGTGGCAGGCACCTGTAGTCCCAGCTACTCGGGAGGCTGAGGCAAGAGAATCACTTAAGCCCAAGAGTTGGAGGTTGCTGTGAGCTGTGACGCCACAGCCCTTCCCAGGGCAACATAATGAGACTCTATCTCAAAAAAGAAAAAATGACAGTGTGGGCTACAGGGTGAGGCAAGATACACAGAGAAAATTAGAAATATATAAATAGCAAAAAAGTACCAGGTGACAGAAGGGAAATCCGTAGTAGTGCCATGTACAATGAAGGGGAACTGTGGGTTGAAAGGCCAGAGTAAGTCTCTCTGGAGGAATCATTACTAGGATCGTCACAGAAGCAATGGGATTTGAGCTGGCCCTGGAAGCAGAATTTCCATGGGCAGAGAGGAGGGAGGTGAGGAGATCCAGGCAGAGGAGATGGAAGGTTAGGAAAGGTTAGGAAAGCACACAGCCTATTCATGGAGCAGTCAGACTGAATGAAATGTTCATATAGTAAGTTGAGAAGGATAAGGCTTAGTTTGGACTAAGCAGGACACTGAATGTTGAGATCTAGCATTAGCTAGGATGCATCCTGTTAAAGTTTCTGAACAGGAAAAGAAGCCTAATAAAAATAGTATTTTAAAACAACTCAGCCTCTGGTGCAGTACATATTAGAAGGGGATTGGAGCAAAGGGGACAGGAATACAGACAAGGAAATTAAGTGCAGGGAGAAAAATAAAGCAATTAAATCAATTAAAAGGTAGATTCTGATACTAATCTATGCTACGCACCTTTTGGGATTACATTGACGGCAATGATAACCACGGAATACTGTTTTCTAAGTCTTCAAAGTTATGTTTATTCTTCAAACCTTTCATTGGTTTTATTAGGCTATTATCCACTGTAATTTTGTTTTATAGTGGCTTCAGTTTACACAGAATTTAGAAGCCAGAATCTAAGTGTTGGGTAGACGAATACCCCTGTCTCTGACCACTTCTTATATAGGAGAGTGTGACTAGAGACTAACTTCTTAGAGAAAACAACAGTAATATTAAAAATGCTCACCCACATTCCACTTGGATTAGGATGGCTGGTGGCAAAGAACAGAAAACAACACAGGCTGGTGAGAAGGTGGAGAAACGGGAACCGCTGGTGGGAATTCGCACAATGGTGCAGCAGCTATAGAAATGGTGTGACCGTCCCTCAAAAAATTACCCACAGAATTGCCATAGAATCCAGAATTTATTCCACTTCTGGGTATATAACCAAGAACATTGAAAGTAGGGACTCAAGTTATTTGAACATCCATGTTCATTAGCAGTCAACAGCCAAAAGGGAGAAGTACCCCAACTATCCATTGAGGAATTATAGACAAAAATGTGGGGTACGCAGACAATGGAATACTATTGAGCCTCACGGAAATGATTCCAACATATGCTTCCAAGTAACCTGGAAGACTCACTATGCTCAGTGTAATGAGCCAGTCATTGAGGATAAATACCACCCGACTCCACTCATGAGGTGCCTAGGGTGGTCAAATTCACAGACAGAAAGCAGAAAGTGGTTGACAGGGAAGGGGATAAGAGGGATGGGAGTTAGTATTTAATGGGTCTGGAGTTTCAATTTCGGAGGATGACGTTCTAAGGCGGGATTGCGCTGATGGTCGCACGAGGTAAATCCTTAATGCCATGGATCTACGCACTTAAAAATGGTTAAAATGGTAAATTTGTCACCAGCATTTAAGAAAAAGCTCTCCACTGGAATAAGACTGCATTCCAAAATGCTAGAGGCTTTGTTTTGTTTTGTTTTGTTTTTTGAGACAGTCTCACTATGTCACCCTTGGTAGAATGCCATGGCGTCACAGCTCACAGCAATCTCAAACTCCGGGGGTTAAGTGATTCAGCCTCCCAAGTAGCTGGGACTACAGGTGCCTGCCACAATGCCTGGCTATATTTTGTTGCTGTTGTTTAGCTGGCCCAGGCTGGCTTCAAACCCCCCACCTTCAGTGCATGTGGCTAGTGCCGCAACCACTGTGCTACTGGTGCCTAGCCAAAGAGTTTTTAGTAAAATTTCCACTCCAATGAAAGAAAAGTTGCTAATGCTTCTCTGGGAAAGACGTGACCAATCTCTGTGGATGAGAATGAGAGCGACAAGGACGGGAACATCCAGAGACGTCGGACTGTAAAGTAGCAGAGAGCCAGGTCGTCTCTTTTTGTGCTTATGACCGGACAATGGCACACCTGCTCTGAGCAGAACCTCTCCTTCCTGGCACTCAGCGAAGGTCCCTAACTGCCAGAATCACCTCCCAAGGGCAAAATCTAATGACACATTCTATTTGAAGCAAACAGAGCCATCCATTTCCCTCCCTGGGACAGCTACCCTGCTCAGTCCAGAGGTGCGGCCAGGAGGCTCCCTGCAGTGGGGGGAAGGCGGTCACCGCACCTGCTCACTGATAACACATCATCTCCCATGATGCCTCCAGGCCCGACCGAGGAAGTGAAGGCAGAGGCGCCCATTATTCATCAGAGCCCAACGGACACACACCGCCCCACCTGCAGTCTCACCAAGAGCTGATGTGAGGTGAAAACAAGAACACGGAGGGAAGAAGAACTCACCTCAGATCTGTCAGGCTCCTTTCCTAGGGACAGAGGCAAAGCTTTTCAACCTTCACTTGCAAGAACTGAATTTCAAAATAAAATAAAACTTATCGTAAATACTGAGAGGGCCAAACACCTGTGAGGAGAAAACAAGGGAGAAACAGGAGTTCTCCATACGGAGGTCTAGTGCCCAAGGTGAGTCGGGATAATTTGGGAACGGTCAGCTGAACACAGTACACAAAAACTCTGTATTTTCAAGTGTTGATGATATAGGAATTGTTTTCTCCTTGCTGGGCTATTGGTAACACAGAATACATACTGTTGTATAATAACATGAGGAAAAGTTAGTTTGGGGAAATTAACCTTCCTCTGCAGCCCAGAGGTCAATCCAGAGGTAAGGCTCTGGGTGGTAAGGGAAGGAAAGGGCATCCCGGTAGGGGACGGCTCCCGGGCCACCTGCTATATACGCCTGTTTCACCAAAGCGGAGACCTGAAGAGAACAAATAAAAAGGACTTTGTTTTTATTTCTAAATTTAGCCTGGAACAGTCATTTCTACTATCCCTCAGTGAGACTGTTTCAGCCATTTATTCATGTGATTAGTTAATGGAAATGTAATCCATATGTAAAAATCAAGCTCTATGCATCTATCAAAGAGGAAGAAAAGACACCAGCTCAACGAGGGGGCATTATAACCATGTGTTTTTAATCTGTCTCTCCATTTTTTTTTTTTTTTTTTTTTTTTTTGCAGTTTTTGGCCGGGGCTGGGTTTGAACCCACCACCTCCAGTATATGGAGCCAGCCTACTCCTTTCAGCCACAGGTACCGCCCCGGTGTCTCTCCATTTTTTAGCTTTGTTTGCCTTAATGGCAGTTCCCAGATAAGAAACAACCATTTGGGATGACAGTAGTGCAAACACAGCAAAGCTGACGTCGCTGCCCATGTCTTTTCAATCCCTCCATGCTCAGAGACCCTGCGTGTGCCACTGCCCAGTCTGGCACCCTCCTCAGGGACGTTCCCCTGTGCTGGGCTTGGTTCAGTTCATATATTCCAGCACAGCACAAGAAAAAAAAACAAGGCCCTCCTCTAGGTTCTTCTGGCCCCTTGTGACCTCCCAAACCTGGTTACCGGCTCCAGAATCAGGCCCCACTCTGAGCCATTCTCTTATAACTCCCAGCCTTGGGCTTTGGGCAGAGAGCCCACGAACTGGAGACGCAATGTAGGTTCCCATCTGTCTCCTCCGGGATGGACCAAGAGCCACTCGGGGACAGAAAGGCCAATTGCATTCACAGTTTTCTGATCTAAGACCTCTGTTTTCCAATGTACTTGGACCCAGATGACCAAATTTCAAGGTGTCAAGAGAAGGCTGGACCGTGGATGATGAGCAGCAAACTTCCGCTCACAGACTAGGACCCGCTCGCGAGCCTGTGGCTCAAAGCTCTTCTCGCAGAATCTTCACAGGAGAAATCGAGAGGAAAGCAGAACGTGTGAAGGCTGAGTCAGGCACCAGCGGACAGTCTCCCATGTCCCGTCCCAGCTGCGGGTAAAATTCCTTTTTGCTTTTTTAACTATTATAACAAAGACTAAATTTTACTAGATCCTAATGGGGTGAACCAAGGTTAGAAAGTCGTTTCCTAGGAAACTATTTTCCACAGGGAAAGATACCCTAATTCTCTTGAAAAAGACCCAAAACTAATGTAAATTACCATTTGTGCATCTTTCTCTAGGACACCTGCCTGGGAAGTCTGTGTCTTCGGTGTCGAGAGCTGGTTCCCAACGACTGGATCCGTGCCAAGCACACACTAGTTGATCCATTTTTAGCTTTTAACTTCACCAAATTTCCTGTGTTTTATTATTTGCTCCAAACTGTATGGCTCATTTGGGACTGGAAACCCAGGAGGTGGGCCTTCAGAAACAGGTTGCTCGGGGGTATGACAGTGCTAAATGACTTGGGCAATATGAAAACAAACCCCTCGACTGGCTCCATCTCTCAATTTATTAAGACTTAAGTCTGTAAGTTCTCAAATCACTCATCTTAAGATTTCAACAGGATGTGTCATTAGGCAGCTGTTCGAGTATTATAAAGTGACTGATATTTTGGGAAGGATGCAGGTAAACTAGGTCATACATTCTTACATAAGGCTACTTTAATTTTAACTTAAATTTTATGTTATCACAAAATGTACGAGTACAGAGTAAACCAAAGCACTGAGATTTGTAAATACTTATGAGGAAAGAGCAAACGAGATCACAGATTCCCTGAATAAGGAGGTCTGATCATCCCCAAAAGAGCTGGGATGATTTGGGCAAAATAACAGGGCATTTCTATATGGATCGAAAACCGCCACAATACCCACTTCTGTTTTTCAGACATATGAACGTTCAAAACTAGCTTTCACTTTCTAATGAAAACTTTGACTAAAGCATGTTAGTGCTATTTAACAAATTTCTTTAATCAGTAAGAGCCCTGTCTACTTTTTCATTATCATTTATTTGTCTATAAGGCTAATCAAAATATCTATTCAACAAGATCTACAGAGTTTTTTCATATCATTTAAACACATTAAAAACAAAATCCTAGGTATATCGCTACGTACCAAGGACCCATGAGCAAATAAAGATCTCTGGGCATCAGCCAGTTCATAAATTGTCAATGAAATGTAAAAGTAGGTTTTAAAAGATGTTACATTTATAATTAAGAAAAAATAACAAGTAGAAAATGTGTATCAAAGCAAAGGAGATTCCCTGAACCATGAATAGACTATATTGGACCAGGGCGATAACCCACCCAAGCACATTTTTTGTTTTCATTTGTGGTAAATGCACAGGCCAGGGCAAGCACAGATCACTGTTTTGATTCTCGGTGTTTAAGTCCCCAGTCTTAATACATTAAGACATATGGTAACACTGTCCCCAGATTCAGAGGATTTATAAATGCCCCACAACAGATGAGAACCATCCTCTAATGTTAGCAAAAATATCCTAACTCAGATATTTAAATAATCTTTTAAAATATTTTTATCCTAAGGAGTTGTTTTCCCAAATGACCTATCTTGGTTTCATTATTGAACATGAGAATAAATATATCTATAGTTTCTCTATTCGACAGAAGTATTTTAAATCCAGTATAGATTTTTGACAGCAAGATTTATGTGGTTCTAAAGAGAACAGTCACAAACACTTGGGAAATTAAATTTACATGTGCATTTATGAAATACAAGCAGCCGAGCTATATCTGTTCCTATTGCCACTTCCTTAATATAGCTTTTATTAAAAATAATTTTTTCCAAAGCTGACTGGAAAAATCCCTGCAGTTTTTCATTTTCATAACACCATAAGGTCAGTACACTTTATTAAATGGGGTTTGAAGATATTAGAAAGAGCAAGTGCCATTTATGCCCTTTATAATAATTGATAAACGTGTTTATACCACCAATACATGCATACATCTTCATTCCAATATCATAGGATACACAAAATACTCAGAGCGGCTTAAAAGATCCCGATCGATGTCCAAATCTGACAGAGGCCAACTTTAAATGTTACTTAGTACCAGTATCTTTACTCCTACTCAGTTTCTGCCTGACATAATAACCACAACCCTTTGGAAACTAGAAGCACTGGCACATCAAACAATAACTTGTTTGCACAACAAATTTAGCTGAATACCCAGCTACTCCAATGAACCCAGAAATAGTTCTAAGGTCAGTCTGTGATCAAGAAAACAAGCAAAGACTATTGAAAATTACCATAAGGAAGTACAAGTTACACTCACATCAACTATAAGGCAAGCCACCTATGAAATCCCATGTCATCTTCTAAAACACACTAATCGTTTCTGTTTCAAGAGGCCCATTTGTCAAAGAGATTATTTATATGGGGACACTATTCAGCAGTTTATTTTAGATGAGAGCAGAAAAAAAAAAATCAGGGAAGATTTTTATGAACTCAACCCTGAGGCTAAAATCTGTTGCTTGTGTAGTTTCCACACTATCAAGCAACTTGTAGGCAACAGCACTGCAGCTGAGATCCAGAGAGCTGGAAACTGCTCCCCGGGGCATGATATCACAAAATGACTTTGCTATATTCCTTCTCTAGCCTCGCATTCTGGCTCAAGCCTGCACACACCATCACACCCCCAGGGAAGCTTTATGTGGTGAGACAAGGACTCAGCTCCATCACGCTTCCTTCAAATCTCCTGACCGGAAGCGCACAGAAGCAGCTCAACTAGGACAAATCAGACTATCCCCTCTCTCTATTTGTCCAGCTGTCTGAGTTCCTTGGCTGGGTACTTTCTGAATGGGGCTGTTCCCTGTAACCACACAACTGGATGAATTCACGAGTTTCAGACACACAGTCACTTTTCCGTCCAATACTCCAAGTACAGATTTACTGAGTTTACGTGATATAAAACAGCTTATACTATTTGCTTTTATCCTCCGATAGTAGAACTGTTACGATTAGAGATGATGCAAAAGAAAACTTTCAGCATGATCTGTCAATCCTTAGCTAAACCTATTATTGAGGCTTTGTGCAATGTCCTTCCATAAATTATGTAACACTAAAATCCCCCACACACACATACAAACTCCCCAGCACAGCAACTTAATGATTTCTTAATCTACTCAATTACATGGGGGCGGGGGGATTTCCAGATCATTAAAAACACCTCCTTTTAATGTGCCACAATTTACAACTCTATTTCCTTTGGCAAACAAAAGGGCAAAACTATCTTCTTTCAGTGAAGCTTTTTTCTCCTTAGAAGCCCAAAAATAGAATATCATTCCTCCAGAGGACACAAGTTTATTTCCAAACATCTTATGTTCATGAAAACTTTACTCCTGAACTCCGATATTTACCTCAGCGTCAAAAGCCTAACAAACACCAATGCAAATCTAGTAATGCACCCCCCCATCCGAAGCATTGCTGCTAATGACCACCCCCTTTATGGTAACCTCCCACCTGGCAGAGTAAATGATCCCAACTCTTATGGTTTGGGCGGAAAGCAAAATTCCTTCCTGAGCTGCATAAAACAAAACGTGAAAACTGGGCAATAGCCTGGGCTAGAAGGTTTTTGTTTCAGACACTGTAGCAGAGTAATATGTAGCAGTTCAGTCCTGGTGAGCTTTTGTGTTCCCTAATAAGACAGCTCCCAGCAGAGCTTTCCCCCTGTTTTACAGTAACATCTATCAGCCAGTCTCAGGGAATCCCAACGCCATTCAGCTTTCTTCAGCACCAGTCTCGGAAAAGCCTCCGTCCACAGAGTGGTGCAGTCTTAACAGGTCTCTGGCACACGAAGTACATTGTTAAAATAAGGGATGGTGGGCGAACAATGCTCTTTCCTGTCATGAAAACCAAGCCGTTAGGTATTAATTAACCGCAGGACAGGAGCACCACCAATGCCAACCAGAAATTTAAATAATTGGCCACCCCAGACACAAATTTGAAAAAAAAAAAAAACTAACATACTTTGCATCACAGGCAGCCTGGGCATGGCATGGCGCTGAGTTTTGTAAAAATCCAATTAGCCCAATCGTCTATTAGATACACAGAGACGGAGGGGGAAAGCAGTTAGGGCATGTTTGAATCTGTGATGTGTAATCACGGTAATTTATGGTTGGAAAGGAAACCCTGCTATGTGTTGGTGATTATATGGTAATCAGGAAATTATACAGATATTTAGATCATACAAATTATTTTATGAACGGCACATAAACATAATGCCACCTCAGAAATGACAGATTGTCAGTTCAATTCTCAAACCCGATGGCATGAGGCACACCTGGGAAGAACACTTTTCCCACGGTAAACGGAGAAAGGTGTGGTAAATCAAAGACTGAACTTATCTTCCAAAATTCTTCAGGGCCTACACGTGAAGCTCCCTAATTAAGCTCATCTGTCCTGATTCAGTCAGTGCCAAAACACACTCCAAACCAAAATATTGTGAAAACAAAATTTCTTGAGACGATTTTGCAACCCCCCCCCCCAAAAAAAAAATAGCAGCCCCACCTAACGCTATACTTTTCTCACAGACACCAATTCACAAGGCACAGACCGCATCTGTCTGCTGGACACTGAGTTCGCCAAAAACTCTAGCACGTCTGTCACAGAATGTCAGCGCGCTGTGCCGCCTTTGTCGGGGTCCCCATAGCAAAGCCCTGACCAGTCTGCACACTCAGGTCACATGTGAACGAGGGAAGGCGTTAAAATCCTGCCAAACGCACCCTTCCTCCCGCAAGGGAGGCCCATGACCAGCAGCTCCTAACCAAAGGCAAGTTCAATAATACCCACGCAAGCAAGCAGCTACCACATTTCCGTTCTAGTTGGTGAACCAAACCTCAAAGGATTAAAAAGTTTCAGGCGGCCCCGACCGAGGACCAAACTTGGACTTCCACCAATGGCACAGCTTAAGCAATGGGGACCCGGAGAAGGCGCTGCCTACGGAGGCGGCGAAACCGCCCTCTGGGAGGCTCGCCGGGCGTCCGCCACCCCGAGCGAACGCCCCGCGGCCCCCGCCGCCCGCAGCCGTCGAGCCCCGGAGCCCGCTGCGCCCGCCGGAGCGCGCCCCCGGGCCAGCCACTTACCGCACCGCTTGCACAGCACCCGGCTGACCTCCTTCTTGAGGTTCCTGCCCGTCTCGAGAGGGGGGAACGAGGCTCGGAAGGCGGCCGGCGAGCGGCTGCTGCTGTTGGCGTCGGGCTCCATGAAGAAGATGTACCTGCTGTCCTCCTTGAGCCTCCCGCAGGAGGGGAACGCGGGGTGGCCCCAAGCCCCCAGGCGCACGGTGAGCAGCGAGTCCTTCTTCAAGCCCCCGGCTTTCACCGCCCACACCTGGTGCACCTTGACCAGATAGGGCGCCTCCTCGCCGGGCGGGCCTGCGGCCGTGGGCCGGGAGGGCACGGTCCCGTTGGCGGCGGGCGGCCCCAGCGCGCCCGGGCCCGCGGCCGGCAGCTGGCGCTCGGCGCCCCACGCCCCTGCCTCGCCCGCCGCCGCCGCCGCCGCCGCCGCCGCCGCCTTCCTGTCGAGTGCCCCCTGCTGCCGCCGCGGCGCGTGCACCTTCCCCTCGATCACCACCGCGGCGCGCTGAGCCAGCTCCTGCACCGAGCCCACGCTGGGCGGGGACGAGTAGCACACCGAGGCCCCCGCGGGAGCCGCCTCGTCGCCGGCCGCCGCCCCCGGCGCCAGGGCCGCGGTCCCCAGCAGCAGCAGCAGCAGCAGAAGCGGCGGCGGCGGCGGGCGCGCGGCGGGGCCGGGGCTGGGGCGCGGGGCCCGGGGGCCGGCGCTCCGGGAGCGGCGCGGGGCGCGTCTCCATCTCATGGTGCGAGGTGCGTGCGGGCTCCCGGCTGTCGGTTCGGACTCTGCCGGGCGCTCCGGCGCTGCCTCCCTTATCCTCCCCCCACCTAGCACCACTCCTCCTCCCCCGACTCGCCTCCTCTTATTTATTTATTGGGGGAGGGGGAGGAGAGTTGTTTATGGGAGGAGGAGTGGGGAAGAGGTGGGTGGAACCACGGAAAGGCCAAGAGGTATGAGGACAAAAAAAGAGAAAAAAGCAAAATAGCAAAAGCAAAAAAGCCGCGCTGCCCCCGCCTCGGCTGCAGGGAGTGACAGGTCCCCCCCGCCCGCCGCCGCCGCCGCGCCGAGCCCTGCTGTCGGGGCTGCTGTCACCGGAGGACGCCGTGGAGGTGGGGGAGCTGCTCCGCGGGGAACAGTCCTTTGTGTGAAGTGCTGCTGCGGCGGCTGCCGGGGCTGCGAGCTAGCGGCGGGGCGAGAGCGCGAGGGAGAGCGCCCTGGAGGCGGAGTTGCGTGCCTGGAAATCGCTGGGTGGCCGCGGCGGCGGCAGCGCCCTGCGCCTCGCCAGCCTGTTTACCTGCGCCGCGAGCTCGCCCCGCGCGTCCCTTCCCCATGCTGCCGCCCGCGGGGCCGGAGCCGGACCGGGCCCGCCAGTGGTCCTCGGGCTCGGCCGGTGCCTGCGCGCCGCCTCCCTCGCCGTGGCCCCGAGTGCTGCAATGGGAGGCCGGCGGCAAACAGGCTGCAGTCCGAGTGGGATGCGGAGATCGGCTGGGGAGCGAGAGGTGACGCTTCAGTAAGCAGGGACCTGTTAGCCGGCGCGGGGTGCCCGGGCGCCGGGCGGGGGAGGCAGGCCGCCGGCCAGCCGTGAGACCCGGCGCGTGCGGGGCCTCCGCTTGGAAAAGTTTTGGGTGAACCGGTTGCTTGACACTCAAAAAGGGAGCAACACGTTCACAGGAGACAAGCAGAGATTAAAACGACAAGTTGGTAACGCGCTCTCGGCCCTGCAAATGCACACATCCGCTGTGCCTTTCAGGTATGACGCCGGTTTCACTCCGTCCTGGGAGGACGCTTCAGTCTTCGTGACCCCCGCCTTTCTCCTGTTGAAATTCCACCTTCACCGTGGTTTTAGCACATGGGTGCTACTACTGATGGGCGCAGACTTTGAATAAAAATATCTGCTCAGGAAGGCCATTTTCTGTGAAGTTGATGGCACTTTGTCAACTAATCGGTTTTATACAAATATATACAAATATATAGCGGTTTCTGTAGTTACTGAAACAAAAGATGCCAGGCACAAGGAGTGGTAGGTTAAATACTGTGTCTCCTGAATGCCACACCCCTCCCAAGGCCGTCCCCATCTGTCCCCTCACCCCTCACCATCCCGCCAAATTCGGGGAACTACTTGTAAAGCAGGAATCCATCCTCTCTCTCCTAGGGCTGTTCTTTTCAAGCAGGTATTCAACAGAAGGAGGACGTGATTTAGCATTTCAAGGTAAATATTTTCTCTTATGCTCTTTTATGGTGGAAAATATATTCAGTGACCTCATAAAACAGTTCAAGTTGTTTTTTTCCACGGGCAATAGATCCACATTGTGAGATCTGAAATTTTTTAAAGCTGGAACTACATGGTATCTTTACTCGGGCATTCTGCAAGTTGCCTCAGGCATTTTCTTGCAAGTATGTCATATAAAGTTTAGATTTTAATATTTTAAAAAAAATAGCAGATAAGCCATAAAGATTTTTTGGTTGTTCTTGCCGTGATATAATTCCCTAGAAAAAGAATGTTTTAGTCTCTGGAAGACCACTTTGGAGGAATAGGGCCTTGATGCTTTGTCTCGGTGTGGGGTTCATATTTCCTTTATTAGGATGGAGTGCTTCAAGAGCGCAGCCTTGGCTCGGTACCTGTGGCTCAATCGGCTAAGGCTCCAGCCACGTACACCTAAGGTGGTGGGTTCAAATCCCCAGCCCAGGCCCGCCAAACAACAATGATGGCTGCAACCAAAAAATGGCCGGGCGTTGTGGCGGGTACCTGTGGTCCCAGCTACTTGGGAGGCGGAGACAGGAGACTCGCTTGAGCCCAGGAGTTGGAGGTTGCTGTGAGCTGTGATGCCATGGCACTCTACCCAGGGGGATAGCTTGAGGTTCCATCTCAAAAAAAAAAAAAGAGTGCAGCCTAGCTGTGCCAGTCAAGCCTGCAGTATGTATGCTCTTGACTCTTGGTGCTCTAGTTATTTATTT